>QANT01003662.1:0-22127 GCA_003254885.1 Purshia tridentata | reverse complement strand
TTTTGCTGAAAAATATTTGCCATATAATATTCGATCAATCTATATATACATTATAAATGAATCTTTTTAAGAAAAATATATATTTATGTTTTTTTTAGATAGGACGTCTATTCTTTATGCAAAGAATGAAAATGGGTTTTTTAATGACTCTTTGTCATTTTTTTATCTCACACTTGACAAGATTTAATATTTAAAATATGAAATCATCATTCAAGGTTATATTTTAAAATTTAACCGTCCAAAAAACTCAAAACTCAAAAATACATCTAAAGTATTAAATTCTTTATACAGAGTGAGATAAAAAAATGTAAAAAAAAAANAAAAAAAAAAAAAGAAGAAATCTGTCTTCTTTAATTAATTAATTTAGGCAAGCAAGCAGCATAGTTAGGCCCGTACATGTACAAGTGTCAATTCAGTTAAAGTAATTGTATTGGGTGGTGTCATGTCTAAATGATCGAGATTCAAGACCTAAGTTAACACCTAAACCCAAAGTCCCAAACACATTTCGTGATGCATTTTTTAGAGGCTTATAGCTAGCAATACCATTTAGTTAGAAGAAATAGAATAATTAGACCAATTCTTTACATATAAGATTTAAAATAATAATAACAATTCTTTACATGCCAACTCTGTAGATGTAGAATAACATTGGTGGTTCAGAAAGAGTAATGTGGATCAATAACTTAAGTAGTGAATATTTAGATAGAAAAGAATAGAATAAACCACTCTTCATCTGGTGAATTGTCCCCACTCTCCATGAGTGATTCTGGTATGTTAGCTGACACTGCTTTTCCCTCACAAAGTTGGATGCTCTTCCTACCACTCACTTCAGAATATTGATAATGAATTATATTAAATTATAAACTCTCTCGGATTACAACATTTCACATTTTATTCGCTACACAAGATTTTCTAACGATAGAAATATTAATATGAAACAAGTCGTAAACTCAGACTCACATGAAAACAAAAATATTTAAATTTACTTGATAAGTATGATTTGCATGCAATTGCAAATACCATTTACCTACCCATGATAAGGAAAACATTGGTAAAAGCTTTCCTTGTCTTTCAAGGAAAATGTTTCACACAATTTGACATGTTAAGAGGCAACTTAAAACTATGTACAAGTGAAACCTATATTGTAGTTTGAACTATAATCTAAAAGAAAGTCATTAATTTGGGGCCAAAGTTTAATCTTGTTCTCTTTGGGAACCACTTGGACCTGTTGGCTAGGAATTGAATGAGAATCAGAAAATGGATTGTGAAAAATTAGATGATGCTCTACTTCTAGATGTTGGTGGAAACTGGAAAGCTTTGTGCTGTGGTCCATATCTGCACCAAAGAGATCAAATGTGATGCTGCCACTAGCAGCATTGGGATTTGGGCTTCATGCTTCAAAGGCTTAAAGCTGACTTGACATTTAACATTTGATTTTTGTTTTCATGTTTTGCTTGTTTGTTTTCATACTTATCATCTTCAACTTGTTTAGCAGGCTTTTGGATTAGACTGGATTGCTAGAACACCCTCTGGTGCTTGGTGTAGCATGAGATTGAACTAATGTCCAATTTTATTATAGTAGCCCAACCATGCATTAGGATAACTTATAGTTATAACTCATACACATGTTATTTTGGATTATTGGTTTAACTTGATTGTGAAAATTCCATCAATTTAGGTCACCATAAATGGATGGTCCCCTTGGACTATTATCTACTTTAATTGTAATAAATTAAACCAGTTTTGTGTCCTAATGAAAAGGTCATACCCCACCTCACATCATGAGGATATGATAATAAACACTGTTGAGTTTACCATGACACAAAAATTGCTTAAAAGGGGAAAGGGAAACCCATTCCCCCACCTCACAAATTTTATTTTATTTTGGTAACTTCCAAGCTTTTCCCCATACTTCCAATTGACACAATTCTTTTATCTAATCTCTCTCCAACAATTTCTAACATAAATCACTTTATATATGCTATGTGCCACGTGCATACACAAGGGCCCTCAAATGGATTTGAGTCGGTATTTTATTACTATCAATTATCCCTTTCTTTGGTCAAAGTTTATCTATAATCCCAAACTTCATCAGATGCTTATCAAATGTTTGACAAATATTAGACTTTTTACTATTGGAAAATGCTACTTATCCCAATGCATTTTTCTCAATGTAGGTAACGCATTGTATGCACACCATGTCATTGCACGTGCATATCATGTGTCATAAATTTGAAAAGGTATACATGTTCTGTAATTGCCTTCTTTTCCCCTATAAACTTCATCAGATGCTTATCAAATGTTTGACATATATTAGACTTTTTACTATTGGAAAATGCTACTTATCCCAATGCATTTTTCTCAATGTAGGTAACACATTGTATGCACACCATGTCATTGCACGTGCATATCATGTGTCATAAATTTGAAAAGTAAAGGTCTAATGATGGTCTCTTTGGTACATTTGGAGGCCAGAGGCCCAACACCAAAAAAAAAAAAATCCCCTTAAGCTAACACCATGCGAGGCCTAAAAACTACCAACAAGGTTCACAACAAAATTGAGAGACATGCTCTTAGAATCTCTTCCAAGAAAATGAAGAGGTATTCTTAGCTTCCAACAAAGTTGAAAGAATAGCTAATTCATCTAATTAGGATGGAGATGATTTGTGGGTGAAGCAATGAGATTAACAGGGAAAATGAGATAATGTTTCCAAAAAATTAAAATGTTTAGATTTAAGTACATTTACATGTGTAAAAAGAAATATGAGGACATAAAAGAAAATGTTGCTAGCATTCCTCTTATGCATTAAAATGGGTATCAATCTGGATAGGTGGTTGTCACAATTTCTTAGTTTGTGTGCATGTGCCTCTTCTACGATTTCATGGGCCTAGGCTTTCGACTTTTGACATTAACAATCCATCCAAATTCGAGTTGAGCTCGAATTGAGGGCTCAGGCAATTGGATCTTAACCGGAACTCCCTCGATTACTAAAAGATCCATTTGTACATGAAGAGCAAACACAGTTGTAACAAATGGTTTCCTTTGCATTTACATGGTCAATGTATACATGTTCTGTAATTGCCTTCTTTTCCCCTAATCTGATCAGGCTTAATGAATACATATAAAGATTAACAATCCCTTTAGATTGAACATTTCTCCATAGGAGCTCTTGGTAATTAAGATTTCAGCACATTTTGTATAATTTCAAACTTGGAATTACACAGATGTTCCTTTTAGATCCACAAAAAATACACTTGTGGTATTGGGAATTCTTATGTAACAAAAAGTTCTCTTTTTCATTTTCATTCAAGCTTTAGTTTTTTCATCAAACTAATGCAGCACTCCATAATGGTCAAATAATCTTTATTCAAGAAAAATAAAATTTGTATCTATATATATACAAATCAACCAGAGATCTAAAACCTCATGACTGCCACAGAATTCTACTCTGCTCAGCAAAGCCAATCAACCCATGTTCAGTTACAATTTTCTAACCCTACCAAAAGAAATCCTGGTTTTGCAGTCAATCAACAATCCTTATCATGCCTTTTCTTTTTTCTTTTTTCTTTTTTTCTACCTACTCTGTAGCATTCTTTGATTTGAATAATTAGATCTGCTTAAAAACATATATGGTTACATCTGACAACTACAAATGCTCTGTAACAGGATCCTCTGAGCTTAAAATCTAAAATTCTGAATCTTTGTGAACTACTCATCTCAGTTTCCATTCCATCCCCTTATATTGTCAATGCTTCTCCATAGCACACACATCTTCTAAGAAGTTGACAAAAGATATTCTGGTAGAGCATAAAAAGCTAGGAGGACAAATATAAATAAAGTAACAATGAACATTTTTTAGGAAGACTTTGGAAGTACTTTGCTTTCAAAGAATATATTATTTGAAAAATATTAACTCTCAGATCTCAACCCAAAAATTGCCATAACATCATTCCAGTAAATTTATGGAACGGAAGAACAAATAGATTAGAGAATCAAGGAATTTCCAGAATTTTTCATTAATAAAATTTATAATCTTTATTTTTAGGGAGTACAGTGAATCTTCTTTTCTCTGATTGGGAACCAAAACCATTTTAGTCCTCTCTTGTGCGGCCATGAAATGTATTTAACGAAACCAATTTATCAAAATTTCATGTCAAAAGTTACTCACATGAAAAGTAGGCTGCAAGAGACAAGTTCGCCTCTCAGGAGTAATTAAATATCCCGGGTGCTCCCCAAACTGACTTTCAACAATGCTAACCAGCTTCCCTGCCAAAAGTATAGCATAGATTTTAAAATTTGTTTCCAAGAGAGTGAAGAAAAGAAGAAGAAAAATATTGCACATATTCTTTCAGTAACTTTCCAAGAGCATTAGTTCGTTTTACAACTGAAAGGAAATCCATCAGTTGGAATAAGAGCAGAAACTCACTGGTGAGCCATCAACTGAAGAAACCAGCGTGACTTACAGTTGACTTTGGAAAAACATTTCTGGACTTGTATAATGGCAAGTAGTTTGTTCACTACGAGTAGTGTCTTTACTATACGAAACAGTAGAGCCAGTGTAAGATTAGCAATGCAAAGCAATTACAGGTTAATTAGCCACCTTCTATCCAGATTCAAAATTACTCTTCACTACTAATAATCTCTTCCTGGTAGAGCAAGCTTATCAGCCCAAAACAACTGATGTTTACAGAATATAGCAAAAGGGGGGCATTCAAATGGTGCTGAAAAAATGCCAATCCAAATAGGATAATTCCTTAGGTTTATGCCCTTTTCAGCACAAAACCATAGCCAAATTTTAATGTAATATCCGAGCCAATCGAATTTTTGATCGAAGCCTCCTCGCTTCATCTGTATACCCTGAACTACAAAGACCAGCAAGGACAGCCTGTCGAGTACGCCTGAGTATTCTCATGCCATCTCTTAAACATTTGATTGTAAGCTTGGATGCACTAAGGAACCTTCCAGCCTGGCAAAGATTGTGCACCAAGGAGGTGTACGTGAAAGAATCTTTAGTCTTCATTGACTTGTACAATTCCATTGCACGATCAATCTGACCAGCTTTACACAAGCCATCAATCATACAGTTGACAGCAACCAAGTTTTGATGGAATCCCATTATATTCATATAATGCAAATGTTGTTGAGCCCCATCAATATTACCAGCCTTACACAACCCATCAATTATAATTGTGTGGGTATACTCGTCACATGGCAGACCTCCATTCTCCATTTCATCCAACAACTTATAGGCAGCTTCAAACTTACCTTCTTTACAATACATATTAAGTAAGGTATTATAAGACACTAAATCAAGTTCAATACCATTCCTCATCATCTCTTCCATGCAAGCCTTTGGCTCTTCTATCCTCCCAGTCTTAACTAAAGCAGCAATAACTGTGCAGTATCCAAAGCCATCAAAAGTATACCCTTTACTCTTCATCTCTGACAAAATCTCAAGCCCTTGCTCATACTTCTTACACCTAAAGCAGCATTTCATAACTGTAGTGTAGGTTATGGCATTTGGCTCAAGACCTGATTGGCCAAGTTCCTTGAGAATTCTCCTAGCTGCCCCTGCTCTGCGTGCCTTGCAGAGCCCACTGATAAGAATATTGTACGTCACTAATTGGGGAACAAATCCTTGACGTTGTAAATTCCTGAATAACATGAGGGCATTATTGGTGTATCCATTTTTACAAAGACCATTGATCATTATGTTAAACGTAGTTGGATGGGGAGTGAGATTGCTAAGTAAAATATCCTGAAATACTCTGTTGGCTTCATCAGGTTTTCCTAATTTAAAGAAACAATGCATCAGAATATTGTAACTCCATACATCAGGATGTATACCTGATTGTAACATTTCCTCAAACAGATCCAGGGATCGTGATAATAAGCGGTTATTGGTGGCCCTGGATATCAAAGAATTGTAAGTAATAACATCTGGACTTATCCCAGCTTCTTTCATTCTATGAATAACAGAATAAGCTGCATCTAAGTTAACAAACCGACCATACGCATGGAGCAAAGTATTGTAAGTTACCACATCCGGGATTACCCCTAATCTTATTCCGTCAATTATAATGGCTTCTGCTTTCTCCAATTGCCGGACTTTACAAAATGAAGTTATGCATATGTTCAACAGCCTAGTCGATAATCCACAAACCATCATTTACATCACACATTATGACTTCCCAAAGAGAAACCCAAACATTGCTTTCCACAAATATTGCGTTTGCACCAGAGATTCCATTTCCAAGAGACAGCAAACTTTGTCTGAAAACATAAAATGCATATCATTTCCATGAATTCACAAAGAGAAGAAAAAAAACACAAAAAGAAAGAGCCCCCAATATTTTGTGAAAAGCTAATTGCCACATCAAATGGGAGAGAGCACCCAAAAGAAGCCTAATAATAATGTAGTGGCAATTCATTAGCTCCACAGTAGAGAGGGGGAGAGAGAGAGAGAGAAAGCATACCCGCTGATAAACCCTAACAATGGAGGTCGAGCAGAACTACGGGCAGCTGGGTTTTAATTTGGGGGTTCCAGTGACAATGGCAGCTCAAATTAGAGCGATGGCAGTGATGGGTTTATGGTCTGCGACATAGTTGGGTCTGTGAGGAAGAGTTTAGCAGAAAAGATACAGAGGGAGAGACGTGGATTCAGACCCTTATAGTAGATCCCGCCTCACAAGCTTGTTCACTGAACCAACAATGCAGCTGAGTGAGGGTTATCTCCCAATTGCCAAAAACCACAATTAATATCACGAAAATATCAATTCTTGGCAGCTGAAATTGCCTAAATCCTCTGTTTGCTTGGTGCAAAAGAAAAGGGGTTTCACGCAAATCCTACAAAAGTTACGGTATTTATGAAAGAGCCAATTGGTTTGGCAATAATATACTGAAAATGCCTCTCAGCTTAGCACCCTTGGGCATTCGTTTCTCGAAAATGAAAGTAACCGAATAAGAAGTAGTAACACAATCAATGGTGGTGTTGCCTATTTTCCAGAAACATCAAACGACAGCAGCTTTCTATAACGTTTCACACAACACAGCGAAACCCCGCTATGGTTTTTGGCCTGTGGGAACTGGTAACTGGGGCTTCTGGAGGACCCTTACCCTATTTTCAGTTTTGTTTAGGTGGTTCCATTTGCGTCTTCCTTTCTTTTTTTTGGCACTGACTACTTTTTTTTTTTTTTGGGTCAGGCACTGACTACTTTACCCTTCATTTATTTGATTTTTGCTCACTGCCGTGACACAGTGACCGCTGGGGGTGCGATTATAATTAGAAAATTTAATCTTGCCATACCTGAATTAAATCGAAAATTGCAATACAAAATTGGATCAGAATCAGAATATCTGTAATCCGGTCCAAAAAATCCAATAATTTTGAAATGTTCAGAATTTGTATATTTTATAATTAATTTATTTGATGTTCTGCTATATTTTTGGATAATTTTTATTTGTTTCAAATATACACATATATCTTTAGAATAGTAGTATTGATAAACAAGTTCCACCCAGTGATAAATAGATCTATGTTTAAATAAATAAATAAAAGACAATGTAACTTATCGAAAAAAGAAAAAAGAAGACATAAAATAAAAAGAAGGTATTTTTTGGGATGTAGAGACCTTTCGAATACAATTTTTTGATTTATAAGGATAATTGTTATGTATGTTAATATTTGGTTGGATCCAAGTAGAAATATCCTATATACAATCATTTTCTTATAATTCATATGAGAAAACCTCTACATTTATATGTTTTGATTGACTACACGGACAAGACTACATTCAA
Organism: Purshia tridentata; assembly: GCA_003254885.1. Classification (NCBI taxonomy): domain Eukaryota; kingdom Viridiplantae; phylum Streptophyta; class Magnoliopsida; order Rosales; family Rosaceae; genus Purshia; species Purshia tridentata. The sequence continues at coordinate 14,329 of QANT01003662.1, read as the reverse complement.
TTAACTACCAAAACTAGTGGAAATTTACTGCCACAATAACATGTCCAAAAAATTACAAAATTCAATTTTTTTTTTTGTTTTGTAGTTCTAAACATGGAAGGCTTGGTCCAAAAATTGTGCCGCAACTTTTACTTTTGGAGAAGGGAATTTAACTAATTGAAAATTCTGAAGAGAAGCTTTTAGTACATACATTCCACGAAAATTTAGTGTATATCTCACAATATCTACGTGAATCTTATATATTAATTTTATACGAATAAATAGTGAAAGGAAAGTAACATATACACATGGCTTATATACTATATAGTGAAGAGCAAGAGTATCAATATGACATTTTCTTCCCATAAATTTTTTCTTTGCCCCTTAGTTTTTCATTTTGTCCTTTAGAATTGAGGGCAATGTATTTGATAAAATGAATTAAAGAGACTACTAAGTGTTTAATCGGGGAAGTAATACTTTATCTCACTCACCCCAACGCAAAAATGTGATAAATCTGCCACTAACGCATACAAAGATTCTTATTATCTATATGATATGTAAATTAAGATATTACAAAACAAACTATATACATCACACATACATAAGTTCATTTGCTAGAAAAATGTTTGATGTCACATGCCTACGTGGCAGGCAGGTGATTCAATTAGTAGAAGAACAAAAAAAGAGAAGACCGTGCTCTAGAAATATTTATTTAGAATTAAAAGAAAATTGCAAAAATAAAAAAGAATTTAATTTTGGAAGATTTACTACAAATTATCGTGCTCAATGACTTGTGCTCCTCTCCATTCCTCATTCGGTTTCACAACCACAGGTACCAACATTGAAGCAGGGCCAGTGCATATAAAATACTCTTTGCCATATTTTTCAGAGAAGGAACCAGGGCTCGATAAGTATATATCCTCAAATCCCATCCTTATAACCCTGAAGAAGAGCTCACGCCCCTGAAATGAAAAGTTAATTATATTCACATTTTGAAATTTTCTTTTGTTAGATAGTTTGATGATATAAAATATTCACGTTACCAGACTGTAAATCTGAATCATTGATTATGTTAAATTTTTAACATTAACATAAACACATCTTAATAATTACACATTAACTACTACATCCAATTTGATTATTATTCCTTTTGCTTATGTTTTTGTTGATTAGAAGTCATAGAAGTAGAATACTTAAGAAATGGTTACCTGATCAAGGGTTTCATATTTTGAAGGTGGGGTGTTATAAATTGGCTTGAGTCTCTCTTGAGGAGGTGCAGCATAAACTCTGCTGAGCTTGTGTTTCAAAATGGTGAAAGGCACATCTTGCTGAGCCCAAGAGCCTGGTTTTTCTTGGGGCTGAGACCCAAAAGAGAACCACCCAGAAGAGTCATCAGCCTTCATTGCTTGAGCAGGAGATAGAATTTCAAAAGGAGAAGATAATGGAGGGTGTGCACAGTAACTGCAGCCCTTGAGACCTTGAATTGCTGCCCCACTTCGTCTTTTGAACTTGAAATGGCTCAGAATTGCATTGCTCATAGTCACAGGCTTGCGGCCTTTGTTTTTCACTTTAACAGCCGTTGCCATGCTTACTGGGTACAGTGTCACAACATAGGTTATATCAAGTGTTCCACTAGTGCAGCCTAATTCAACCTGCATCAACAAAGCACCAAATGAATGGGAAAAATGAGGGAAACCATAAATTATTATAAAAAATTAGCCAGCTTTTGACCGAACAATATGCAAACTTGAAGTTTATTAATAATTCAAACCGTTCAATTTTTTACATTTGTTTTGAGAACCGTTTCATGATTATTTTAGTGTCAATTGATCTTTTAATTCCCTTTTAAGAATTATTGATTAATTGTTTCTTTGATCAGAATTGAATGACTAAACGATATACAATTTTTTTATTTTGTTAAGTTAATTCGGAAATATAAACTTAAAAAATAAACGGTTCAAATAACAGCAATTACAATAGAGAATGGCTTAGTAGTTTTTTGCTGTGTACAACTTGTAATAGGCTCTCTGGTTTGATCTTCGTGCAGCATATATTTTGAAGGCCTCAACAATTAATATACTAACATGTCGCCAACCTTAATAGTAACAAAAATTTAGAAAAACCTTGTTCAGTGTCTTCTCTAGCATTATTGTTTCAAATGGGTCCTGGAGAGTAAAGGTGATGGAATTAAACAATACCTGTAGAGCATCAATGGAATCCGAATCAGCATCTTTCACGGTCCATTCAGAAGTGGAAAGAAGTGAGCCTTTAGAACTTGTTTCTGATGCATCATTCAACACCAAACCAATTCCCCCTTTGGTTTTTTCAGAATCTGACCCATTACCTGGAATGGTGTGAAGAACCTCTTCAAAACCATCATCTTTCCAATACACCTTTGGCTTGTATGAAGTTACATGAGCATTGGGTATTTGGAGCCTCAATGAGCTGCCATTTCTGACTGTGAGCTCAACAATTGGAGTGTTGTTGTCAGACTCCAAGAACTTGATGCCTTTTCTGCCAAATCTTTCACTCAGGGTCTCTGGAACAGAGAGGGTTGTTGTTGCAGAAGCAGCAGATGACGATGATGATGATGATGATGATGATGAAGCTCTTATCAGCTTTGAATTGGGAAGAGAGAAGGACAGAAGAGAAGCCATGAGGGAGGAGAGAATGAAGAAGCTTTTAACAGCTTCCACACACACTGGTCACTAGTTTGCTAGGCTGATCCTTATTTGCTCAACTGTTTTGTTTGGATATGTGTTTTGGACTTATGTATGCTGCTACTTAGCCACTGTCTCTCCTGCGCCTATCTATTCAAAGCTCAGAGATTTTTTTTTGGCCAACTTTTCAGCCCATCAAATATTAGTTAAAAAACACATATCTTAGTATCTAAGCATCCATCCCAAAACTAATTGGCAATGAAAAGAGTAGCTCAAATCCTTATAAACCACTAGCAAGACCCTCACATCTTTAATGTGGGATATCTCTCAACACGCCTCCGCACGTGTGGCATTATTTCAAGCCTAACACGTGGACAATTAATATTGAGTGACGTGGGAGCACGTGTGACCACTTAAGTGCATCACGTGGATAACCTGCTCTAATACCATAAAGAGCTCTGATACCATGAAGAAATTTAGGCATCCATCCCAAAACCAATTAACAATCAGAGGAGTAGCCCAAACCCTTATAAACCACTAACAAGGCCCTTATATCTTTAACGTGGAATATCTCTCAACATCCATAACTAGCTTTCGACTTGGATCTTAGTTTCCCCCAAACCTATTACAAATTACAATATTAAGAAGTCATTCTTTAGCAATAATTCACAGTCTGACACATGTATATAAATTTTATTTCTTTTTTTTTATCTTTAATAAATTAGCCATGACATGCGTCACTACGATTACTGGCGATGGGGAATGAGTTCTCAAACGCAAATTTTTTGAGCCATGAATCGACCCATCGCCATGTTATCTGGGGCAGCCCGTTTGCGCGTAGGGTAAAAGCATGGGACATTTTGGAAGGTCACTAACACTCTTAAGACGACAAATTTGACTTGTAAATTGTAATCCTATATACCATCATCCACTAATATCAAGGGGCTGAAAAATTTTGTCGGGCAGAAAAACCAAACAAAGTACAAACAGGCTAACAGCTGATATATCCAACTTAGCCACCGGCAGAATTATGCTACTACCAACTAGAATAATTCAAGGCATTCATAGCTAAAGGTTGAAAAGAGGAAGGACCAAATAAGATAGAAAAGAGAACCCAGCTTTCACTAAACATAGATCAAGCACCCAATCATCTTTCCAATTCAAACCTACAGCCCAACAAGGGCAGACCACATGATCATTGTCACAGAAAAGTGACATTTACAAAGCATGATTTGCAATTAATTTCTTTTAACTATAAACAAAATTGTTACTACAGCATGCCTTTTGTATCTGAAGAAAACAAAAGATGCCTAACTTGGAGCAAAACAAGCAATATAGTCAATTGCCCCGACACAAAATTAGTCCTCATCCATCCCTGCAGGCTGAGCACTCCTTGGGTTTGGGCCACCTGCTGGTTTTGCCATTATAATCTGCAACAGCGTCAAAGCATTGTCAACCAACTTTATGATAAAAGAAGATATTGAACATCAATCATGCTTGTAATTAGATAAATGATTTTTGAAACTTAATTGATACTAACCATCCAAGCAGCTTTCATGTATTTTGTAATCTTAATTTTACTTGTTTGTTTTCTAAAAGTAAGCACTTAATCATCGAGAGCCAAATCTTTGAAAAGCAACCCCGAACTTATGCACTCAGTTGTGATAAAGTGGGCATCCCTAACAGATGATATAACAGCAATACAGGTGAAACCCATAAATCCCTTTCTAGTACATTTTCAAAATAAACCCCCTTGACTGTTCAATTGTTTATAAAACAAATTAAAAAATGCCGTGCAGACCTGCTAAGCCCAGAACTCAAGCTTTTCAGTGAGAACTTATTAAAACCGTTATCAAATAGTTAAGTTAAACCAAGACAACGAAATAACGTATTCATTTTGAAAACATAAAACTAATTATGAGAGATTAAATCATTTGGCCAACCAGAAAACCTATTAACCAAGCGTACAACAATTTTCTCAATTTCCTATCAAGCCTTCTGCTCTGATGCCATATTTATTAAATAAATTCAACATCTCCTAAAAGTTAACATTGAAAAATATGCTCTTTGAAAAGAAAAAATATCTTGCTTCCATGCTTTTGAGTTAGAAAAGAGTTTGTGCGTGTGTGCTGTGTGAGTGTACTTACTGATAAAGAATCTCACAAATAAAAAAAAGAAAGATGAAAAGTATAAAGAGAAATAACATTATAAAAAATAATTAAAGAAATATAACAAACTAATCCATAACTCCTCAACAAATTTAACCAGATGTAGTCAGTATTTCATTTTCCCACTGAAAGATGCAATTAGGGACTTAAAACTCAGAAAACCATTGACCAATGGTTAGTACCTGATCTACACGTAGTACAGTGCAGGCAGCATCTGCAGCATACTTGAGAGCAAAGAACCTGTAATATTCAGCCAAGAAAGAATTAATGCCTATATCTCATTCGAAAGAACTTCTTGACCAGATATAACATAATGATTCCAATAAGTCAATGAAAAAGAACTATCTCCAATTAATAAAATATCCAATAAAATAACCAGATGAATCTTCACCATTTTCCAAAATACTATAGATCCTTTCATATAGCTGAAGCTCATAATGACATCCTTAATGATACACCATCCATAGTATTCATATAAACATTTTAAAAAATACTGGCATTGTCCCTCTATTATCCTCAAGAAACCATCCATTTACAGAAATAAAAAAATAAATAAAAAGTTAAATAAAGCTTTCAAAATGGATACATGGCTATAGCTATTTATGCAAATGGAATGAATGAAGAAAAAACAACTCGATGACTGGTTCTCATGGTGAGTAGAGACCAATTAACCATATTGAAACATCATCTCTCTGAACTAATGGCTATCAAGACGACCAAAAAGGGATCAAAAATCACATTTGTAATTTGTAACAACATACAATGCAATGAAAACTTTTACATAAAAGCATAACTGTTATAGGACAAAGAAAAGCTTACTTAGTTATGTAGAGATCCCAAACATTTACAGTTGACACATCTTTGCAAAGGCCTTCCTCCAAGTCAATGCCAACTTTGGCATTTCCAGATGCATGTTCAGCATATAGAGAAGATATGATCTCCATTGCATTAAGCCCCGCATTCTCAGCCAGAGTTTTAGGCACCATCTCAAAACTTTCGGCAAATTTTGCTATAGCATACTGATCCAATCTGCAAAATAATTGTATCTTTAGTAGGTTATTGTACTAATGCTCAATCAAAATCTATGATCAGAAAAAAATAAAAATAAAAATCAAGGTCTGATAGTTGGTGTAGACCTCCACATTTTTATGCTGTCAAGGACAACATATGATCACGTTATGAGAGTGAAAATTCCAGATTCATCTAAAAGAACTCTAACTGATTCAAATCAAATTCACACCATCGAGTACTATTTATTACCTTATCTCAGCCACGCTTTTCCAGACAATATTCATGATAAATCTGATCATTTCTTTCTTCTTCATGTTGCTATGAAAAATAACCCTTTACTTATTACGTAACTTTGATTGTTTAAAAATGTAACAACTGGTGTTTCTGTCTAGTTAGGTTGTAATACCCATGTCATTCTTCAAAAGGTTACTGAAGTTCTAGGAAGTTTTTGATAAGACACTGAAGTTTTAGGAAGTTAATGGTATACAATCTTATATTTGTAAGCATCTTGCATACTTGGATTGTGCCCCATCGTGCATTTTTAATAAAATATAAGTATGACTTCACTCTGTTACACAGAACATTACATGGCCATTTCCACCATTGTTGGTGATCATAGGTCATCTTTGCACCTGATTATACAGAAAAGTTTTCATAGAATCACTAAAATCTCTAGGAGTGGTGCACACCTTTAAATAAATAAAAAAGGCAGAGATAATTTACCCTGTTTCCTTAAAAGAGAATTCCTTTACTCTCCTGGCTAACTCAATTTCAGTTGCTGCAGCTCCAGGAACAATACGGCTGTCCCTGCACATAGCCTGACAAAGAAATGCATTAAAAAATATTAGAGTCAGTGGATTGGGTAACTGATTAAACAATTATTTTAAAAGTTCCAGAGAATCATATGCTAACAATGATTGCAGAGGTAAAACAAAACCAGCCTAACAAGAACACAAATGCCAAATGACCCATATACATTACCTTGTAAGTGTTCACTCCATCATCAACTGCTCTTTCAAGGTCATCTAATATACTATCAGTACTTCCCCGTAGGACCACAGTGGATACAGAGTTACCACCTTCTTCATTCTTCACAACAGTTACCTACATAATAAATCAGTGGACATATTAACAAGAGAAAAGAAAAAACACAAAGTCGCCAAGAATAAGCAAATTTATAGAAAAAATACTGTCAAATGAAACACCTATAGCATACCCTAACACCAGCAATTTCCTCAACTGAGACAGAGTCAACATATCCCAGATCATCTGGGTTAGGCTGGCTAAGCTTCAACTGTTGAAAAAATACAAGTATATTAGAACCATTCAATAAGGTATTAATATTGTATCAAACTCTAGCAAAATTACCATAGCAACAGCACCCGTTGTGCGGCAAAACCGTCTCAACTCAAATTTTGAACTGATTTTCAGCACCATGAGCCTGGAATCAAGAACTTGACAATTACAACAATAGAATAGCTCAAGGATCTCTAAAGAGACCAAAATAACTTTAAAATGAGTGTTACATGTTGAAGTGTCTATCTAAAGTCATCAGTCTCAATCTATGCTACAAGTACAACATGAGAACATATATGCATACATCATGCAGGAGAAGGATTGAAAAAAATAAAAAATAAAACAAGACATTAGAAATTGACATTACTTATAACGTTCACAGAAATGTAGTGCCATCTCTCCAACTGCAGCTCCACTGACAATTACTTTAGCACCTGAGTCAGCAACTGCTTTGATGAGCTCCTCAATTTTAGCTTCTTCAGTTTTTGCATAATTTTGCAGCTACAATATGCCAAGAAAACACTTATTGTAAGACATTTTTTTGTGACAGATCAATAACATAAGATCTAATTTTGCAGATAAATAATGGAATCAGATAGACAAAGGCAATTCCTATATCCAAGCAAAGCAAGAGAGAATATCAGAATATTAATTTACAGACATGCACACACAGAGGTGACATATAGACAATCATGATTATTATAAAAGACTTCTGAAAAAAAACTGCAATGCAGAAAGAATCTTCCTCTTCAACAAGTACCTGTTCAGCAGTATGAATTAGGACAGTCCCTTTGGTCTCAGTTGCAGAAGTATCGACACCACCAGCAAACACGGCAACCTGAAAATATATAGCCAAAGTTACAAGCTGAGCAACCCAAAAGTTATAAAAAACAAGTATGACCTAGTATAAAGGTTATAAAATACAATACATGTCCATTTGAAGTTTAGCAACCAGAGGACCCCAAAGTTAGTAAATACTTTTTATCTCAGTAGTTCAAAAACACAAACACACACATAATATTAACAACAATTTTAGGTCACCTAATCCAATCTATCTTTACAATTCAACAATCTAAATGAAACATTAAAGCACTTCTAAAACAATCAAATTACAACACAGAGCTAAAAAAATCACGAATACTCACAAAAAGTTTCTAAAAGGACAACTCAAAGTAGTAAATCTATAAAAGTTTATAATAGACCATGAACAAACACAACAATTCATTTAATGGAAAACACACACACACACACACACACACACACATATATGTTATGCAAACATCAATATATATATAAAAGGGTGCTAACCTTGGCCTTCTCCATTTGCCTTATACTTCCCAAGGCATCACTTTTCAACACCATGCCTCGAACTACTGTACAATCATGCAAACCCCCACCCACAATTTTTGCAACACGTACATTATCCACATTAAAGTTTGCTGGGTTCTTGGGGCATACTTGTATACATGCCTACATTGTCCAATAAAAGAGCTACTCTTAGAATCTGTTTATATATAGTGACATACTCTTCCTTTCTTTCTTGTAAATAGCAGAGTAGCTGACATAGAAATTAGTCGATAATAAATAAGGGTATGCAAGTTATAATTACATCGGCAACAAGTGAGGATAAGATATCTTCTTGTCCGAATTGCTTGCTGGCAACTGCACCTCTCATCCTGGAAACCACTTGTTCTTTATTGCGCACATCCATATTCTCAGAACCTTCCTCAACCAGTTCATCTAAGATTTCAATTGTCTGAAATATTCAAGAACCAAAACAAATAAAAAATAAAAACCAAAAATCAGAGAGAATAAATCTAATAACCCAAAACAGTCAGCAAAGCATTAACAAACCTTTTTAATAGCTTTAGTGTATCCACTAATGATCTCACTTGGATGCAGGCCCATTCTGATGAGCTCCTCTGCATTTTGGAGGAGCTCCCCAGCAAAGGAAATGGTCAAATTAGCCCCATCACCAATCTCCTCCTGTTGAGCCTTGGCTGCCAAAACCAAAAGCTTGGCAGCAGGATGCTGAACCTCAAGCTCATTGACAATGGTGGCAGCATCATTTGTGACAAAAAGCTTGTCCAAATGATTGATAACCATCTTATTCATACCTGAGTAGTGAGTAAACAACAAACAACTAAGAAATAAAGAAATAAAACTACTACTTGCAAATGGGTTATGACTGTTATGGAATTCTGATTCAACTGTTGCAGAAAGACTGTGACTTTGAGAGTAAGAAAAGCGATACCATTGGGACCAAGAGAAGTACGAGTGATGATGGAGAGTTGCTTGCAGGCATCAATGTTCTTGAGCACCGCTTCGTCCAAACCAGAGAGGTGCTTGTGCCCCTCCTTAAGCATTGATTGTATTCCGTACGGCTGCATTCCAAAACCCATCTTCTTCTTCCTTCTTTTTCCACCAAAACCTTTAACCCTCGAAATGGCTGCCCGACCCTGCTCTCTGCAACTGAAGAGTGAAGCCCTTACTCTCAGTCTCAGCCCGGACTCTTCTGGGAGTTTCTTAAAAGTAATCAAGGCGTTGGCTAACCGTTTTATTTTTATTTTTATTTTTATTTTTTTGGCTAGGAATTGACATTTAACCATTTTAAAGAGCTTAAATTTGGCCAAATTACGTTTTCGACCCCCGAGCCAAGTTTCTTTTTTGTTCTACGTATCTTCTTTTTGGTTCACGTAGTATTCTCTACTAAATTTTCTTTTTCTACCTGTAATAACTACTAAGCATCAAATCATAGTCATTCAAATTAATCAAGAGATGAGATTATGTCACGGTGTTAAGAAAATCTAAGTGCACTTCCCTCAAACCACTTCCTCCAGCAGCCTACCACCGCCCTCACCCTCCCATTGTCTTCTCTCACATTTCACATCTATGTGCTCACTGTGAGTTATGAGATTATTCACGTAGCTAATTAGTTAATTTTAGAACATTATATATACATGGTCATCACTCATCAACTTAACTTTTACTTTCATTCATATTTAATTGGAAGTGAGTGTATCCATTTTTGTAGTAGAGGGAAGTTAGTAAATGCAGAAACCCAACAAAAAATCTGAGTGTTTTAGTATTTAAAACGTTTTACTAAATGGTTGATTCAACCTTTTATTGAAGACCCTGTTGCAAACAAACATTCTGCGCATGTTGGAATATCTCCATTAACTTATGTATCCCGGGGACAAAGGCTAATCAGGTTTTCTGCGAGAAAATATCATCCATATCCTAATAATGATGGTCTAAAGGTCAATTGTTCTACTCATAATAACTCACTGAATCCTAAAAACTAGTCTTAAAAAATAAAAAAATAAAAAAATTCTATATTGTATAGTAAATATGAATGGTAAATTTTGTTACTTTTAGCTGTATTAGAATGCAGTGTTATATTTTTCCATCATTAGTGTATTTTCTTCCATAATTTCTTCTCTAAATGAGAGGCCTTATAAGTTATATCATACCATGCTAAATTATGTATGAAAATGAGTTTCGAGTCAAATTCTTTTTGTTTGAATGAGTATATTTGGTCATGTTACACCGTGCTAACTTTTGTGAACTTAATATTGATATAGGATAAAGAATAGCATTAACCCAAAAAGAATTTTTCTAAGTCACATGAGTTGAAACCCTACATTGAGAAAAAAAAAAGGTGAAGAGAAAAAGTTTACGGTCATAGATATATAGGAAACACCTTGATATTTTCGTCATTGAATACATTGGTGATAAACATTCGTGGTTATTTAAAAAAAGGTGAAGAGAAAAAGCTTACGGTCATAGATATATAGGAAACACCTTGATATTTTCGTAATTGAATACATTGGTGATAAACATTCGTGGTTATTAATTTCACAATTATACGAGATTTATTCAATAAATGTATAGTAATATTGGAGAAGTGGTGTTAGTTGGAAGTGTGACCCAAGCCTTACCTATTCATATATTACTAAGTTGTAGATTGCACCTTACCTACGTGGAATGACCCAAGCCTAACATCAACAACTCATTCAACATATATCGCTTTAGAGTTTCTAGATCATATTGAAGGAGAAGTGGTTGTTTTGAAAAAGATGCTACATCTTTTGAGCACATTGACTGTAATTAGATCACTCAACTTATATGATCATTTCACTTGGGTAAGATGTTTTTGTTAGGGTAATAATTATTAGGATTTTATTTATAGTTCGTTGATGTAGGTCGATAGAAGACGGCCTAGTGGTGCCCATGCCAGCAAGGTACGTATAGTAACTTTTATCTTTATTTTTTGTAAGATATTTAATTGAAGGACATAATTTATGAAAGCAAGATAGGAAAAAAGTTGCACTTGACTCATGTTTGGGACAATCGGTGCAGTTGAGTGAACCAGACCCAAGTCTTCCAATCATTTCAATATTACCAAACAAGTGTAAAAAAAAAAAAATTAGTGAAGAGAAAATAAATCAAAGTAAAGTAAAATAGAGAAAATCCAATATGAGTATTCAAAACAAATTTTAAATATATTGAATATTAATTTTGATGATATCAATAAAATATTAAAAATAATATAATTTTCATAAGTATTAAAGTTTATAAATTATAAATTAACGATTACTTAATTAATTTAGGCATCCCTTTTTAATTTAGTATAAAAGTTTGATACCTTAAATTTGAGCCTCAGCATTAGTGGTGTTGCAAAAGCTAATTCTCAAAATTTAAGCAGTATTTGAGGCCCAAAATGAATTTGTGTCACAATTTTTTCGGCTCTCACCGCAGCAGAAGGCCTGACCCGGCCCAAACCCTATTATCAAGCCAAATGACAACTTGCCCCTGGGGTGCACGAAGCCAAGCTGGCAAGCTGCCAAAACCCAGTAGAAACATAACCGTAATTTTGAATGTTCAATAGGGGTAACTTCGTCTCTGAGTGTAACATTAAAATCGAACACTCCCATCAAAACCCTAGCTCCATTTTCGCTCGACATATTAGGGTTCTTGCTTCTGTCTTTCTCTGCCCCTCTCATTCCCGACCCAGACAACCTTTTGCGGCTGCAACCCGCCCTAATGGTCTCTCTCTCTCTCTCTCTCATCGAGTTCACTGTTTGCTTTGCTTTTGAGTATTTTCAACCTCTTATTGTTTATCTGTTTTTTATTTTGTGGGTTTCGAAATGCAGGCTTCAGAGAAGAAGTTAGCGAACCCCATGAGGGAGATCAAGGTCCAGAAGCTGGTCCTCAACATCTCTGTTGGTGAGAGCGGTGATAGACTCACCAGAGCTGCTAAGGTAACCACTGCTATCCTCAGCACTTGTTTCACACAAATCCCATACCTCTATTACGTGTTATAAATTATTTAATTTATTTTTATTTAGGTGTTGGAGCAACTCAGTGGCCAAACTCCTGTTTTCTCCAAAGGTATCACTTTTTGTTTGGGTTCTGAAGAAATGTCTGTATAATTGAATCATGTTTTTATTTGTAACTCATTTTTATGTCCTTTATTCTTTTCTATACTACTGCATACTAGCTTTCTTGACTTGGGGTTTGTTTGGTAAGGATTTTGGAATTGAGGATAGTTCTTTTAGGATCATATGCCTTGTGATTGTTCAATTTGTTTTCTTACATTGAGCATTTTTCAATTGCTTCTTTATAGGCAAAAAGTTCAATTGGGTGTAGTTGGGTTCTGAATTCTGTGCTTTTAGGCTTTTCACTTAGATATTTTTAATAGGGTAGTTTTGATTGAAACTGATACATCAAAAGAGTTGTTATGGAGTGTAGCAGAAGTGATTGTTGAGGTTGTTACTTGTAGTACATTTTGCCAAATACAATAGAATTTAGCTATCTGGCATTTTTGTTTTGGTTTATGAAGCTACAATATTTGAATGTAATAATTTTTAGCATTTCCTTTTACAGAACATACTGGACAACATCCATACTTTTGGTTATGATTATTTTTGGTATTCTTTCTTTCATTTGTTTTGTATTGTATTCTTATGTCATTTGATCTTTTGATATATATAGCAAGGTACACTGTTCGGTCCTTCGGTATCAGGCGTAATGAGAAGATTGCCTGCTATGTTACTGTCAGGGGTGACAAGGCCATGCAACTTTTGGAGAGTGGGTTGAAGGTGAAGGAATATGAGTTGCTACGAAGGAACTTCAGTGATAGTGGCTGCTTTGGCTTTGGTATCCAGGAGCACATTGATTTGGGAATCAAGTAAGCTGTTTATTTCACTAAGTTTTGTTTATCCAAATATTTATTCTCAAAAATCTGCATCATTGATTTTGTTATTATCTTACCATAAATTCATGTACGTTTGAACTGTTTGAACTACTTCCTGCTTACTAACGAATGCATTCATGGGTAAATTTTAATATTAGCAGATGCATGACTGTTTATTTGTTTATGAAGGATTGTCTGATCATTTTACAGTTGAATCTTAAAAAAGCAAATACCATAGTAACATTCAGTTGAATATTATCACTATTTTTGCTGGTTTGGTTGCATTGAACTTTATTTTATTTCTATCCTCTCTCTCGGCCTCGTATTAATTGTGTAATCATTGTTTCAGGTACGACCCTTCTACCGGTATTTATGGAATGGATTTCTATGTTGTTTTGGAGCGCCCGGGTTATCGTGTGGGTCGTCGTCGTAGATGCAAGTCTCGTGTTGGGATCCAGCACAGGGTCACAAAGGATGATGCCATGAAGTGGTTCCAGGTCAAATATGAGGGTGTGATCCTTAACAAGTCCCAACAACTCTCAGCTTCTTAGGTTCTTGGGAATAGTTACCAGCGTCTTTCAATTGCAAGTTTTGTCACAGCTCGAGTTAATGTTTGGTGGACAAAAAGTTTGTAACCTGTTGGTTGTTTTTTGAATTGCTTTTTTCTCTAAGTACTCTTTTAAGCTGATAGTTGCAATATATGATTAGCTTCTTGAGTTGCCTGGAATTTTTGCTTTCTGCACTTGACAATAATTTTTTTTCCTAGTAACAGAGAGTTGTTGATATCTAATTTCAGACAGCAAATACACTCTAATTCCTTTGTGGTTGGGCAATGATACACATGCGCATCTGCCGAAAATCTATAAATTGAAGTAATTCAAGGAATTTTGGCCAAAAAACAAAAAGATATAATTCAAGGAATGATAAAATCTGTGAAAATATTTGTACACGAGTGCCAAACTCTTCCATTTAAAATCTAAAACACTATTCTTGGTCAAAAAAAAAAAAGGGCTAGG
>QANT01003661.1:0-35552 GCA_003254885.1 Purshia tridentata | reverse complement strand
AATATATTTAATAATAGAAAATTAATTTGAAAATACTATAATACCCTTAATTTTAACCTCAAAAGACTATAATACGCTTAATTTTAACGGAGATATTGACGGAATTAGACGGAGGCGTGAAATTGCAAATTTTTTTTTTAATTCAAGTGGGGGATTGATTCAATTTTTAATTTAGGTGATGAATTACAAATAGAGGTATAGTTTAGGTGGGTAATTTGAAAAAAAGCCAAAATTTTTTAATTTATAATACCCTTAATTTTAATCTAAAAATACTATAATACCATTAATTTTAACGAAGATATTGACGGAATTAGACGGAGGAGTGAAATTACAAATTTTTTTTAATTCAGGTGGGGAATTGATTCAATTTTTAATTTAGGTGGTGAATTGCAAATAGGGATATAGTTTAAGTGGGTAATTTGAAAAAAAGCCAAAATTTTTTAATATGAGTTTGAATAGTTGTAATTGCAACCTCGAAATTTACATCAGTTGGATTCTTTAATGATCGAAATAAAGTTAGATTATGACCAACAAAAAAATTCCATAAAAGTTAGATTATAATCCAAATAAAGTTAGATTGTTCGCCAAAAATAGAAAAGAAATGAAGTTAGATTATGACCAACAAAATACAAGTGCCGGCAAGTCACGCTAGGCCATATGCTAGTCATTAATTTGTTTTAGATCTTATCACTATCATAAAGTAAAGGTTAATTTCACTGTACAACACCCCTAAAGTATGCACTCAATTTCATTTTGGTACCAAATGCTCGAAACTTGTTGATGTCACGCCCAAAGTTAGTATGAAGTTTCAATGTCACACGGCCATTCCGTCCATCCAGTCATTTTCTTCATATAGTCGTTAGGCATCTAAATGCTGGTGTGGAATTGCATATATTTCTAGAATAGGCAAACTCACCGTAACATATATATTCTAGAATAAGTTAGGTATAAACTACATAGGTGAGTTGTCTGCAGAACTTTAGTTTCTGCCGCAGCTAAATTTATTTACATGGCACTATTACAAGAGTACATTTCAGTTTTGCTTTACTTCTACACTTCTTCAGCCATCTTAAGCTGCTTTCTTTATACTAACTATAGATATAATGACTTGAAAGGCTTCCCATTTTCTAGTTGGGGTAATCTAAGGTATACCCCTGCCTGCATACCACCCTTCCTTTGGAAAAATAAAAAAAGAATAAATATAAAGACAAGAACCCAAGTAAACAGCAAAATTAAAGAAGCTTTAGATTGAGACACTGTTGGGAATTCCCTTGCCAGCAATCCCACCTTCGCCGGTAGGAAAGAGTAAAGTGTAAGGCACCTTGACTGGTCCAACTCGGTTCTTCAGTTTCTCATCATTGTTCATACTAATAATTCTATCCTCAATTTCAGCCAGTTTCTTTCCAAATCTGTCGAAGGCTTCCAACGCTTGTGTGTCTGCTGTCCACTCAGGAGTGTCTCTCTGCCCCAGATACACTTCATCAGTAGAATGCCTAGACAGAATTTCTATGAGGGAAATGCCAAGTACTGTCTGAAGCTGAGCAGTAATTGTTTTCAAGAAAGCCTTGTCAGGGTTGGACTCGAGCTCATCATATTCAGGAGTTCCCTTCTCAGGCATGAATTTTCGGCTTATAGTTGGGCGGTTTGGAAGGTAGCCTGCATAAGGATACTGTCCAAAGTTGACCGCTGCATGGAGAGCAGAAGCAGTCCATATGATGATAGTGCATGTTTCGATTAGCTCTTCACGAGTCTGCATTTTAGGCCACCATGGCTCATCTTTTTTGTCACCATGACCCTCCTCTACAAGTTCCTTCCACCAGGACTGGAGTTCTGTGTCTTTTTGAATCATCTCATCACTCTTGTAGTAGATGGTGCAATAGTCTGCCACCCAGGTTCTTATTGCAGACCAGATATGAAGCCCATCAGCAGCATATGGGTAGTCCTCTATCAGTAGGTGAAGACCATGTGGAGAATTTTCATCTTTGACTGCCACTCCTCTGTATTGGGCAAACACATAGCAATGAAATTGATATAAGAATGAGAAAAAAAATGCTTCATTTTCTTATGCATTTAGACTTTTAGAAAACCTTTACCAAGATTCAAAAAATTAATATTCTTGTTACAATGGTTTTTCTGGTATATATTACCACTATACAATTCTCATTTTGAGTTACTTCTAGTGCCTAATAACTCAAAAAGTATAGATTTGTGTTTACCTCTTAATGAGATCTGCAGGGAGTGCTTGCTCGGGGAAAACCCAATCCTTATAAACTACCGATGACAACTCCATGGCATACCTTGCTGGAAAAACGGTTATCTCCAAAATTCCACCAGCATTGATGAGGATTTGCCTGGCAAGTGCATTTATATTCATAGTGTCACGGAAGTGAGGATGCAGAAGTTTGTAAATTGGGTGAACCACGCTAAGCTGCCTGTTCGTAGCTATAACAACTGGTTCGCACACTGCATGGGTATTCAACCTGTGACCAAAAGATGAAGGATAATCAGAAACCCATTTAAAAGTATAGGATGAATGAACTCATATTCTAATCTTTCTTTAACAAAGTACTACCAGTGACTGATAAGTTGATGATATCCAGAATCATTTACAGCCACATAAGCTTTAGCTAGTTGCCATATGGAGGCTTCTACACCTTGTTCAGCTGGTGTATATACATTACTTATGCAACCAAATTGGTCTCCATCAGGATGAGGCAAGCTTAATTCAATCACCAGTGGCTTCAGAGTTCCATCACTTTTCAAGAAAAGGAGTGTCCTGCTACCATAGATCTTCGAGGTAGTATTTGAGTTTATCCGCCTCAGGTATGGCATCAATGAATCATGATGATCTAATATGAATAACTTGGTGTTCTTGATTGCCTATTCAAACGATTTCATTTTCATCATTATGAAATGGTATATAATAAAAAACAGCTAATTGCAAAATAACTGTACACTATATGAAATTTTCTTTTGAGGATATGAATCTAAGATATTACCTCATCCACTGTGAGTCCATCCAAGTTATTCCCTATGTGTTGTTCTGTTATTGTACTGGTTTGATCACCATAAACTTTTGGGTCTAGCTTGCTTGCTGGCGGAAATTCCTACAGTTAAATTATTTGCAAATAAGATTAAATACGAAACCATGATCCTCCATAGGGCTGTGGAGAAGATGGAGGAAACACTAGAAATTTTTTTTCATTTTTATCCATTATCATTGCAGAAAATAACACTAAAAATAATGTTAAAATTACTTGGAGACGACGAATGTTGACAGGGTTCACTCCAGCCAGCATTTCTCTGGCAAATTCTTCATCAGTCCTCCAAGCAGATTTATCCTCTGCACCAAATCATTGAAACATCAGAATCAAATGAAAGAAAGTAGTATATGATATCACAGGCTCTTTCAGTAATCCTCAAAGTTCAAAAGGTTTTCATTGGAATTGGCAGACAACAATGGCTGTGCCTTACAGATATATACCATACCTTTGATGACTTGAGGCATTGGGAACCTGAGCAATTGTGCACCGTCAGTTCGGAAAATCTCCTTGAGCATCTCTGCAGGAATGTTTTCCCCAATATCCTTTAAAAAACCTTCAGGCAACGGAATTCCTCCTTCATAGAGTTTAAGCACATCTTCAAAGCTGTCAAACTCATTGGGAGTGCCATCAAACAGAGCTTCTAGCTCTGGCCTAATGAATTGAGCTATGGATTTCAAAGCATAAGCAAGAAAGTCTGACATCTTCAAGTGTCCAAATCGTTCATCTCTTGGAACATAAATGTCTAAACTCATAAGAAGCTTCAGCCTACTCTCACTGTTAGGATCTGTTGGAATAAGAGCAGAAAATCTTAACGATAGTAACAATATCAGTTAATTAAATCCCAATTTAGTATATCAAGTTTTACTTTAAAACAGTAAAACAGATGAGATATCAACTTATCATTGGAAATGGCTGACCTGTCTTTGTTGGTGACCGGCCAGTTCTTCCTCTGCGAGGGTAAGGGTACTCGCTAGACCCTCCAAGAATTGGCCGGGCATATGTTGGTCCCTTATCTGGATTTCCCAGATCATTGTAGTAAGCATAGTCATAGACCCTGTCCCATTCCTGGAGCTCTCCTTTTCCATCTCCTCTCAAGTGTGCAAGTTCTTCTTCTCTGTATTTTCGAAGTGGCAATGGTGTATCACTTGGAAGATATGTCTGCACAAATATATAGCATGAAATTTAGCATAGATATAATTCACAACCTCACACATAAAACAATAAAAAAGTAATGTTTTAGGAAGAATTTGAATTAAGTTCTAAGATTCAACTCTCATTTGAACTTAGACCTCTAGCAGTGGAAAGGGGCCATCAGGAGAAATATTACAGCAGCAGTCTAATGGATCATGTGAATCATTCATATATTACCTTGTTAACAAAGAAAATACGGTCTTGCTTGTATTTGTCTGCAGGGTACACCCATGAGTTGCAAACAAAGTGGACCTGACCCTCACCGGGAACATCTTCGAGTTTGAGAGTCTTAAGGTAGAACTCACTGTGATGGTTGTTTTTTATCAAGAATGCTCCTGGAACTCCTATCTCCTCTTCCCAGTCAAATGTAACCTCAAATGCAGAATCTCCTGTTGTTAAAGGAGTGATTGTGGTAATCCAGTCTTCCAAATATGCTGGCTTTCCAAGTTTCCCTTGCAACCCATTTTCTACAAAAACACATATATATTTCCAAGTTCAAAAAATATTTTATCAATGAAACAAGCTCATCATATAGTCATTTGCAAATATGTTATGGGCCACTTGGCAAAATTATCAACTGCAGGGCCATTACATATGTATCAACAATCATGATCATCCAAAATATTGTGTAGCACAGAGACATAGTTGGTCCAAGCCAAGCACTGTTATGTTTTTTATATTTGACATGCATAAGTAGAATCAGGGTTAGTTTCTTAATTTGCCAAATTAACCATATTAGAACCTCAAGCTCAAGCCTAGCACTTCTGATTAACCAAATTAGATGATCAGGCAGGTCATAAGCCTTACCTATGACTAGACTGGTGTCACAGGTATGCCATATAACTCATAGTTAAACACAGTTTTGAAATTTTCTTTGAAGCCGCCTCTGATGTAACAAAACCCAAGTTCATGTTCAAATTTTATTAAGAACAGAATATAAAGATGTTTCTTCATCGGAATATTAAAAGCTATACTAAACTGCATGATGCTTATTCATTTTCAGGTTTAATTGGTAGACTGGTAGTTGGGGCTCAAAGGTTAGATCATTATTTACTAATTAATAATTATTTTGTCTTTCTAATCACTGAATGAGATGGCTACCTAATAGCCATGCTTTGAAAATCATTATCACATTCGTTAGTATGTTTCACAAGCTTAATTAATTATGTCTAATAACTTTTCACGAGATAATTATAAAATTAATAACAATTTTATAATTATCTTTTTCGCTATCAGTTCTAAAGGTGACGCATTTACAACCAAGTCAGTTAAAATTCAATGCTCCACTCCAAATGATCATGATGTTGTTAAAAGTCCTGATATTAAAAAATAATAATGCTTCTACAGTTCTACTGTAATTTTAGTGTTTTTCGTACATGGATTCAATAAGCTATTGATTGCACCAAGTTCACGGTCCAAAATCAATTGTTTGGTCAACAAGCATATGCATATGGGGTTAGAAAATGCAGTGTTGGAGACCATTAAGTAATCATAATATAAGAAGCTTGGAAATTGAAATGGGTAAGTTTAAGAACCCACATGGGGTGCCTAGCTATCTCTCATGACTGGAAGCAGACTTGGTGATGTTTTTTTTTTCCTGATAAAAATCAAAAGAGTTGGCTTCTTTTTTTTCTGATTAAAAAACAAAAGAGTTTGTTGTTTTTCATATTTTAGAACAATGAATGATTTGCCTCCTTTGAAGATTGGTCAAATGTTTCCATTCTCATCCAAAGAGAGGGAGAAAACAGATACAGAAAAAGAGAAAATAATAGAAACAAACTGCAGCAATGGCAGTCACGCACAATTGCGTCCAAAATGTGATCCCTTTGGACTTAAAAAAGGCAGGGCATTAATATTGTGAGATTTATTTTACTATATATCTCTATTGTATTAAATAAAAACAAAAAAAGTGGGTATGAGAACCCAGCCCATCTACCAATAAAGGCGTGGTCTGAAAATAACAGAGAGTTGGGTCATGACCACACAATTTATTTGTCATTGTTTAAAGGAAAAGGAATAAGAGGTAAAGGTTAAAGAACAAAACCACAAAAAACCATTTATTTTTCACTTCATTAGGATGTGATGAACCCAAAACTAAATCATTAATCTTTAAATAAAACTCAAACTTGTAACCAATAATGGGGAGATGAAACTCACCAGAATCACCATTAACAGCACTAATAAGCTGCAGAGAAACCCGTTTGCCCAACAACTCATGCACACGATCAAGAACCGAAGCATGGAAGTCATTGAAGTCCAACACATTCTTCTTCATCAAAACTACAGTCCCTTTGATCTTTCTGTTATTCCCATTGTTCTGGCCTGTGATGGTGCCCAAGATGTTCTGCAACATACTGTGCTCAGCTTTTCCAAGAACCAAAGCAAGCAAAGAATATGAAAAAGTTGTTGATGATGGCTGATGAGATATATATTGAAAGTTTGGTTGGAATGTAAGAGGGCCATGTGATGATCTTGTGGTATTTATAGGGACAAAAGTCAGCAGGTACCCATTTGTGAAAGGTAATGGTTAATTCACTGTTATTGTTCATATGGGCACGTTCCATTCACTTTCTCTTACTTTTTCTTAAGATATAAACTGTGCCAAGTCATCGGTCTATCCTCTGGGTAAAGTCTTTCACAACAATTAACTTATCTTCCAAAAATAAACTTGTACTCTTCTAGAGAAGACTTGGTGATATGCTGACCTATCCAGTATCCAATTCCAACCCATCTCACCACTTGGGTGCATACTACAAACCCATACTCATTTCTTCGAAACTTATTTTTCAGATCACAAAAGCAACCCTTTAGTTTTCCATTATAACACATCAAATGTTGATTGAGTTCTTCAATTTATTGTCAATTAATTTTGAATTAAAGTTTCCAATTTTTCAATAATATTAGAACAAGTAAGCAAGCAACTCACATGTCATGTCATCTTCCACAATACGTAGGTTTTGTTACGCCACATATATATGCCCATATCCACGTTGTGAATTAAGACCCATACCCCACGTTTTGAATAGATCAACTAATTATGACATGAAGCGCACTAACATGTATCCTTGGCAATTTGACAATTACTGGGCTTCAAAATTAGTTCATTTGTCGCAGTCAATAGAAAATCTCATAAATTAAACGCAAATTGAGACGCCAACGCGCTTTGAAGAGGCCTATCGTTTTTGGCAAAAGACGTTGTGGCCAATTTGGAGCCGCAGCCTTTGGGCCTTTTGGCTTTATCTATCGGAAGCAAAACCAAAGAGCCACCACCGCACTATTATTTTAGCCGTGGTTAATATGCTGCCTCAATTGGACTTGTTCTGTAAAATAATATTATTGGAATATTATTCGTCTCGCTCCCAACATTGCTTTATTATCTTATTATTATAATCTTTATTCCTCATGTTTCATCACTTTCCACATGGCTCTTTTCCACTTGGGAATTTTTTATATTATTGTTTAAGATCACAACATTCCAGCAGATTATGTCTTGGGGTAAGTGGATTAATTAGTTTAATCACAACAGATAAAGAGACAGATTCTCTTCTCAAAATGTGTATATATTGCTAATTAATAACCAGATTTTTTCAGTTCTTTCTTACATTAATCAACCAAGACAAGACTGAAGATTAAAAATGGTAATCATATAAACGAGAAAGAAAATGTGGTGTCAAAGAAAGTCTGCTGCATATATAGTTTCATATATGCCTACTTGCCTTTAGTTTTTAAATTTTTGGATGGTATATTAAGAGAAGTGTACGTATGGTTTTTTGGTTAACGAACTTTTTGGTATTGAGTTGGGAGGAGGACTTTCTTTCTGAAAAAATTGAATATCTAACAACTGATCACAAGGTGGCTATCAGTATAGCTGTTGGTGCATGCATGAATATGGTTGTGAGGTCATACCTGTATTAATCAAAAGATTAATTACTTAAGTATCATATGATTAAGAAACTTGCAGCTCATGTGGAGTTGTTGGGATTATGGATAAGCATTATAATAAATACAAGTATTAGATTAATATATATTATTCATATATTATCTGATGTATACCTACTTGACTTTTAAAACTAATTAAATAATTCTCTATATAGTATAAAAAAGCTCTTAATTTAGATTTTGAGTTCGAAACTTTCGTAAACCAAATTTTCTACATTTTTTGACAACTTAAGTTTCATAAGATTCATACGAAACCTAGCTTTACTTGTGTCCTAGTTTTACTAATATGAGATTATTAGCAATTTTAGACAAGTACAGAGAATTCCTCAGAAAATTGAATGCTCCTTCAATTTGACATAACTACGTTTTCTTTTCTTTTCCTAATTAACTTGTACATACATAAATAGGTAGCTGAATTTTTTAGACAAATTTGTGTCAATCAAGGTAACTTCATATCTCTTCAATAATATTAACCATATATAGTCGTACAATTCAAAGTCTTCATATCCAACTTTTTCAGGAGTTCCACGATTTAAAGCAACTTCTAGCTCAAGTTTCTTCATATATATGCTACTATATAAAAATACAATTCAAATTGGTGTTTCTTCAAATTTCAGAATAGAAAACCATATTTTTGTTGAAGTGATTTAGTAGGACTAGGTCAACTTTTTTTTTCTCTTTACCAAGAATTAGGCAAACCTTTAAACGCTCTAATAAGTGGTTGATGGGAGAATATAGCAAGAATTAATTACCTTGTTATATTGGATTATCGAATGCAAAGTCACATGATTATTATTAAAGTATGACATATATTAAAAATATGTTACTACTACTAATTAAATAGATCGAGATTTTGTAATGGCTTAATGTTTGAACATGTGCAAAAGCAAAAAAAATGCATGGCCGGCTTGTTTGAAGGGTGTTTTAACGGTATGGTTCTTTGGTCTCTAGTCAAGTATTTAGCGTGAAAAACCATTATTTTAGTCCATTTGATTATTTATTAATAGTATATTTTATGGTAAAATAAAAGACGATGTATACCTCCATAAGGACCATATATCTCTATTGAAAGTGACATCTAAGAAAATAAATAGTATATGGTATATATAGTTGACAGATAAGATTGCCATGCGACCAATAGTGATTGAATTTGTATTATTCTATTAGCCTAGGTATGGGTTCACAAGGACATGGGTGGCATTATTTCAGTAAATAAATAAACAATTTGATATGTATTTTCATTCTTATGCATGTATACGTTATTGTCAATATATATCAAAACGTTTTGTTAGACTTTAATACCATTTGCAAGCATAGCATGGGATACACAGTGGAAAAATATAAAATAAAAAGGATTATTTTATTAATTTAATATATTCAACTCATATCTATCACATTTTGTTGCATGATTTGTATTTTTGTACATATTAAATTGTGCTATGTATTAATAAATAAAAATTGCAAATCGAAAACTTTGTTGCACATCTTTTACGTGTGAGAACTAAACGCGCTAGACTGGATACCAAAGCCTTCATTGGGCCGCCTGTTTTGTTTTCTTTTTACTTTCCTTTTGGGCCGGATAGGGCCGAACTTGCCCAATACAGAAGACTGATCATATGGGCCCGGGTCAAGCTTAATTTACCGAGTCAGCGATAAGTCAAACCTGGTCTCCGTTGCATTTGATCAAAACTCCAGCCTCCAACGACCAACCACCCGTCTCTCTTTCGCTCCGAGTCTGAGGCTGAGTTCAAACCTATAGTACACCGATTTCTCCTGGTCTCCGTTGCATTTGATCAAAACTCCAGCCTCCAACGACCAACTACCCGTCTCTCTTTCGCTCCGAGTCTGAGGCTGAGCGTCTCCACGCAAACCATGCTCTCTCCGTCATCCCAGCTCGTTTTCTAGACACTCCGATCCAATTTATGCTCTTCGAGCTCTCCCTATCTCTCTCTCTCTCCCTCTCTCTGAATCCTCAATCCAAAGAATAGCTATATTTAGTGTTAGGGTTTCTCAATGGGTCTCTCTGATGTCCCTTCGCCAAATTCCATGGATTCCTCCATCTCCGGTGAGCCATATTATGTGTGTTTGAATTTGTTGCAGGCAAACGTAACAGATATAAACAATTAAAGTTTCATATTTTTAAATATGAATGGGAAAATCAAATGGAAACAATAGGAAATTAGTTTAATCGATTTATTGCATTTGTTTTCATTCCTATTGTTTTAATTTCTCAGGACTCCGTGTGAAGCATCACCGGGAACTAGAAAATTTAACACTTACAGCACAGCCATTAAAGACATTCAAGTATTTCATTTTGGCTATTGGTCAATGTCTTCGAAGATTTGCGGCGAAAGGTGTTTGGTTTGTGCTGCTGCTAGTTATGTTAGCAGGAGGTATGGGAATGCTCACTATGACAATTGGTGGACCTCATGAAGAGGTATTTTATTTCAGGCATACCTTTTTGTGCATAGTTGCTTTTATATTGTCATTTATAGTACCAAATATGTCATTTAGATCGGTTAGTATCATTTGCAATGAGTTGATGAGATAAAGATATCCCTAAATGTGTGTTTTGTTTAACATAATATGCCCATTATTGAATGTGTTTATTTATGGACTTTCCTTTTTGATTTTATAATTTAATCATACTGCAGCATGTTCAGGAGCTTATTCGTTATCTGCAATTTGGAGTCTGGTGGCTGGCCCTTGGTATAGCATCATCAATTGGTCTTGGTAAGTACGAGTTATATACCAAAACTTATTTACACATTAAACTAAAATGTATAAGTAACCATTAAGAATGATACAAGCACTTTATTTTCTTTTAAAATACTATGTTATCACGAAGAATGCATTTCTCTAACAAAACTCTGAATCTTATTATGATTATTTTTTATGCAGGATCTGGCTTGCACACATTTGTGCTGTATTTGGGCCCTCATATAGCTCTGTTTACCATGAAAGCTGTGAACTGCGGCAGAGTTGACATAAAAAGTGCCCCATATGACACCATTCAATTTAAAAGCGGTCCTTCATGGCTCAATAAAGACTGCTCTGAATATGGCCCCCCACTGTTTATATCACAACATGGTTCAAGGGTTCCACTTAGCAGCATATTGCCTCAGGTTCAGTTAGAGGCTATTCTATGGGGAATCGGGACTGCACTGGGGGAGCTTCCTCCCTATTTCATATCAAGAGCTGGTAACTAGAAAACATCAAACCATGTTTTTACACTCACTATTTAAGTTGGTCTCGTTAACCTCTGTAATATTTGTAGTAAACAACTTCTAGGCAGCAAATTTCTGTAAGGGTGAGTTGAGTTGGATGGGTGTGAACCAGTAATTTTCACCTGAACAAATTTCTGCCAAATTTTCATTCTCCTAATCTATTCTTAAATGCAGCTCGTATATCAGGCAGCAAATTGGAATTCATGAAAGAATTGGATTCTTCTTCAACTGTAGATAGTGGACTTGTAGCCAGTCACCTGAACCGGATCAAATTATGGCTTCTTTCACATTCACAATATCTGAACTTTTTAACTATATTAGTTCTCGCTTCGGTAATTTTTTTTCTCTCTTCTACATTACTAATATGTGTCGGTTCCCAAAACATGGATCTGTTTTATTGCCTTTATTTTAAATATAATTTAAAACCTCTTGGGGATAAGGGTGCTTATCCGAAATTATTTTCAGGTGCCCAACCCTCTGTTTGACCTTGCTGGTATAATGTGTGGTCAATTCGGCATTCCATTTTGGACATTCGCTGTTGCAACAATGATTGGAAAGGCATTTATTAAGACTCACATACAGGTTTGTAACTTGTGTGATATTTCAAAAATCTTGGATGCTTATTATATTTTCTCGTTGATGGCTGCTTTTAAGCGCATGAAATTACTACGTAGATTTATTATATGGTGGTAGATGCTTGAATTGGTTTAACTTCAACCTAGGAGAGAGTTTTCATTGTTGTGAGGTATTTTGTTTCATGTCAGTATGATGAAGGTTGTAAGTGCTGTTGTTAATAAAATGAGTCAATCACTGATTGGATCCTGTTCCATATGATTGAATGCTTAAACAATGTTTACCATGCATATTCTTAGGTCAAAGCCATCTACTTCTAGATCCTAATCTTTTAGTTGCAATTTGTTTTATCTCTATAGGTCATGCTTACAGAGGTTTTCAGTTTACATAGTAAAGATTCCTCGAAATTAATGATGCTTGAGTTCACATGAATTAAGGCAGTTATGTTGCCCTTCAATGCAGACACTTTTCCTCATCTCAGTTTGCAATAATCAACTTCTCGACTGGGTAGAAAATGAATTGATTAGGTTGCTCAGCCTTTTCCCTGGATTTGGTGTAATTGTGCCCAACCTCATCGCCAAGCTACATATTGCCAAAGAGAAGTATATGCATGCTTCCCCTCCAGTCCCCTCAAATAGCAAGGTACTGTTTTTTATTATGGCTTTAGTTTGTAACTATGGATGCCATTTAATTCTTGGATATATATTTTGTGTGTGTGTGTGTGTATTATACGTGTCTTTCGGTGTGCATTTTCTGTGTTATGTATAAGTTTAATTCATGTATGAAGTGCGTGGTCTATTTTGTAATGAAGTGTGGAAACGCAGCCCATTATCCAGTTGATGAATTCCGTATCCATGTTTTTGTATCCATGGAATTCTGCAATTCTGGAAAGCAAGCATGCATGTCCTTCTTTTAGTGACATACACTTATCTGAATTTTCTGCTTTCAGGGTAAAAGGTGGGGCTTTTCATTTGGTTCGATTTGGAACACTGTTGTGTGGCTCATGCTCATGAACTTCTTCATCAAGATTGTGACAGGAACTGCACAAAGCGTTCTCAAGGAAGAACATGAGAAGGAGTTGACTGCATTGGCAAACAATCAACATGCATCAGAACTCTCAAAGTGTGGTTGCAGCCAAGCATCTGATTGAATTTCAGAAGGTTGTTTGGATCTGATTATTTATTCTAATATAATATTCACAGCTTTGGATGGTGGTGGCAGAAATTTTTATATCCGCCATCATTATTTCTCCCAAAGCTTCCAGGTCCTTATCTTTGTTTCAATTTGTACAGAAAACTCAGATTTAATGAAAACATAGGTGAACCTGTAGAAGTATCTTCCTGCCCTTTATGGGATGTTATTTGTACTATTATCAGTGACCTTTGTATGTTACAACTTACCCATCCAGGGAAATTCAATGGAATAAAATCCATCTAGACATATATATATTTACTATTTAGTACATGCAATCTTGACAATGGATGAGATATTTATGTATTCCTTAAGTGCTGATGATAATGAATGAGAAAGAACTCACAAGATTCACAGATCAAATGATCAATGGCATTTTCACTTTTCTATGGAGCAATGCAAGCCAAAAATAATCAACATTCTTTATTCAATCCAGATGGGCTTGTAACAAAGTTAAGCCTTACACTGAGAATAGATCAACGATAATTACAAATTACAGGTATGTAGGTAGATTTGATTTACAAGAGTCATTAGACTCAAAACACAATTGATTTGTTGATTGATGGAATAAGCTAGCTAGCCAGGCTTGCAATTCTTTAAGACTAGCTAAGCATGGTGGTGAGTGGTGAGTGTTTCATGGTTTCCAATTTCAAGCGAAGCCGAGGTGGGTCTCCCATCTGAGGTCCTGAGAGAATTGAGAGAGTGCAGCTCTGGGATCGCCATCGGCAATGGTCAAGTAGTAGTGAGCAGTGGCATCATCAACAACTTGCATGCTTCTCCTCAGAGACTCGATAACCCTCTTCTTGCTGCTGCTGTTATTATGCAACAAAGAGCAAGAAGAAGCAGAGCTGCTAGTCGTTTTGTCGGGGCCATTTTCCAAGTACAACACCGCCACTTCTCTCTTAGCGCAAGCATCCACCTCTACAAAGCACGTAGCTTGCAAAAGCATATCGGGATTTCTTATCGGGATCAACAATCTCTCCCGAGAGTATATGCCGTGCTCGCTCATCATGTTGTTCAAACGCTTTATGTCCATTACCTGATCAAAAAATTGAATTCAAATTCTTAATTTCCACCTGCATGCATTATCTCGGCAACCAAACAAGTCATAATTATTAATTACCTGAACAGAATACTTGACGGCAAGACTGGCAACGCTGTCGCCGCGGACAATTCGGTGCGAGATGGCGAATTTTGCGAGACTGTTGTCTCTCCAGAAGCTTCCGGACGCGGGCTTTCCGATAACGTGCTTGAGTTTCCAAGGGGCTTTGAAGGCTTTGGTTACAATCTCCTCGTCGGAGGCGACCGAGTTCCAGACTCGGCAGACGCAGCTGGCCCGAGCGAGGTCGGGAATTGGAAGCTTCTCGAAAATGAGGCGGAGGGTGTCGCGGCACGTCAAGGCCGAGAAGTGAGAGTTCATCGGAGATATGGTGGAGGAAGGATCTTGGATTGGGGCTAGGGTTTGGGTGGTGGTGGTGTTGGTGTTGGGGTTGAGTGGGTTGAGGATATCGTCATCGTTTTCTTCGTCCCCGCAGCAACCCATTGTCGTTTGAAAGCGAGAGCAAATCGTGTTTCGGTGAGAGAGCTTTGTAGCCTTGTAGCTAACGAACAATGAATTTGACTGTCGGGTTGAGCAGATTAGACGATGGCGTCAGCGCCCAACCAACTTGCGCGGTTTAGCTTAATACGCATCGTCACAATGCTTGTTTTTTTCTTAATATCGGAGGGCCATTATGCGATGGAAACATACTAGCAACAGCTACGTCCATTGCTTCACATCGATCCATCGAATAACAACCGTTGATAAGTACCACTTTGAAGACTGTTGATTAATGCTAATTTCAAACTAATTTAAGGGAAATGTTGGTTTTCTTATAACAAAACATGTCAGTTATCTACAACAAAGAACGTTACCTCTATTTAAGAAAAAAAATATAAATTAAGATTAAACTCAAAATTAGACCCCCGTGCTTGACCAGTACAATGCCTGCATATAGAGAACTTGCGAAAACGAAAATAGAGATATATAATCTTGTTTACATCAACCAACTTCCTTTCTTTTCTTAGAATTAAAATACAACACCATAGCTTTAAAGATTCAGGAGACAAAACTTCTTCATCATTTGTACAATAGCTAAAGAACTTCCAAGCATCCATGGCAGAGAAAAAAGATGATCCAGCGGTCTAAATCTAATTTCTGGCTCCACTTATGTCCTGGGAAAAATACAAAACAAACTCATAAACTTCACCATTCATGAGCATGACCAAGGCCGTACGCATCAAGATAACTGGCTCCAAAAGCATGACCATGATCATGATGAGGGAGGTCATGCGAACTATGACCATGATCATGGCCATGGTCATGGTCATGGTTTGCTTCACTAAACATCTTCTGTATGTGCTCAGGGATTGGCTCTTCCTCCACCTTTCTGACAGTAGCAGGTAACGAGGACACAAAATGAGCAATATTTTCAGCTACCTCATCAGCTGCGTCCTCCTATATCACCCAAGGAAAAAAAAACCAGCTTATTGAAACTTCAAAGCCACATAGTAAGAAGACCATGAAAGTTGAAACAGAGTAATATCTTGAACTGCTAGTCAATTGTCATGTTGTTCAACGAAATATGAAGTTCATCATAGAAATGGAAAGTAAAATCAAGCTCTTCAACATGTAAGAGGGAATGTAGCTACTGTACACATGACTATGTATCCTGAATAATTGGGATGGATTTAAATCATCATTCTTTTTATTCCAAGATTTGTACTTGGATCAAACAATGTTTCTGGCCAAAAAAGACTTAGCACACACTCTGATCAGTCAAACACACATACGACTTAGCACTCACTCTTTGTCAAACATAGTACCCATTTTCAAGCTGAAAATCAATTCCCATGGACCATGCAGACTTCATCATTTTACATTCTGTAATTTTCTTTTCCTAGTAGCTGATGATTTGTTTTTTTCAAGACACCTTAAGTTTCATTTTTTTTACTGCACATATTAAAACAACATAGAAACTAAGGCACATCAAAACTCTGCAAAAAGCCCTGTTAACGGCAAGGCAGACCTTAAACTTGGTCTACAACTGTCTTAGATTCAAAAAGTATATCCACCCTAGCAATTCAGTAGTAATTTTTTATATCAGTTTTCAACGAGGAGAGGTGTTGTTTCATATTTCTCAACAAAAACAACAAACTAACCACCGGTTTCTTGACTTATACTACACAAATAGTAAGATAGGTGGAAATTCTTCCACAATCCACTTAAAATATTCTACATTTTCTAGCAGGAAGTACCTGGTTATATAATGATTGTAAATCAAGGCTGGCCATCCAAGAGTTAGCCTCCACCATCTAGAGATTACTGTTATGTAGGGAAATTTACATACAAACTATGTACAGAATATCTATGTAAGTGGCAAGGCAAAGTCTTTTTCAGACTCAAATAAAAAATTGCAGCCACAAATATCTGTAGGGAAACTATTCTCTGAGCCTACCCTATTCTCTATAATCTATATCAATTTGCAGCCACAAATATCTATTTGACTGGCAAGGCAAAGTCAATTTCAGAATCTAGGAGAGACATTCTCTTATGTTAATTTGAAACAAAAGTTTAATTGCTTAACAAATTCCATACCTTTCTAGTTTCTACCATTTAGTACTTGAAACAACAGTATTCTAGGGAAATTGAGACCCAACCAAATGTAGCCTAAATAATGAAATTTTTAGTCTTATCACATACAAGAACAAAACAAGCAGTAGGTCCTGAAGATATTGAATCCTCACCTGAGGCCATCGGCCACCAGAATGGGTGACAAAGTTTGCCTGTGGAAGTGCACTTGCAACTCGGTGTCCCTCTTCACTCCATTCCTTGGACCAACTACCAGACCAAAGCACTTGCGTTGGCACACCTTTCAATCCATCTGAACCACCCCATTCTGCGATATCAAAGCTATAATTCAACTTCTTCCCCATTCCAACAACTGCTCTTGTCCCACCCCTACCCTTCAACAAAACTCTATGCGCATCCACATCCACAGCACTAATCCCCCTTGAGCAACACAACTTAATCAACAATGCATACGCATGTGAAAATCCCAAAACAAACTCCCTAACCACTGGCACTTGCAAAACCAACAAAGGCAAAGCCCCTACAGATTTGGACGCAGTGTCAATAAGCGTCACACTCCTCACGGATTCAGAATTCTCCAAAACCCAGTTTGAAATCATCCCCAAAGCTGAATCATGCAAAACCAAATGCACAGGGGCCAAACCCATTGTCTCAATTACCTGTCCCAACACCTTACCAATCTCATCAGCACCCAATTCAATTGGCTTTACAACCTTTCGTTTCGAGGCCCGAGATTCTATTTCCTCATAGGGTATCTGCCCAGTTTCAACTATCTGATCAAATGCCCAAAACAAACCCTTTTCCTGAATTTCACTATAGACATACCAAAACCTCCCAAAAATCCCAGTTGGTCCCTCGCTAACCTCTTCCACAGATTTATCCGAAAACCCATTTCCGGGTAAATCAAACGAAACCACATGAAACCCTTTAGAACCTAAAGATTCAATAACTTTGCGAAAGGAGTAGGAGCTAAGACCCAGCCCATGAACAATTAAAACATTTTCTGATGCTATAGCACCTTGCTCTGTAGCAAAAACTTTAACAGGGGTTAGGTTTGGGTGAGTTTGGACCTTTATAGTGCGACCCTTGGAATAGTGTTGGCGAAGGCAGGTGGGCAAGCTCAAAAACCAAGACTTTGGGTCTTGTGGGGAGAGAGAAGAGAGAGAGATGAAGAAGAGGGTTACGAGAGAGACTGTGAGAGTGAAATAGAACCAGAAAGCGAATGGGTTTTGAGCATGTTGTGGTGGAACTGGTGCTTTTGATGGTGACGGAGTGGGTTTTGAAGGTTGGGTTGGTTTGATCTGTGGTGACCGTTTCGGCTCTGGTCGTTTGTCTTCCTCTTCCTCTGTAATGATCACCATTGACGAAAGATTGGAGCTTTTGGATTGGGGATACTTGAACTTGAACTGGATCAAGGTCGAAGATCTAGACTAGGCGTGCTTTGAAAAAGTGAGAGTGAGAGAGAAAATGGAGTACCAGAGAAAGTGCGAGTGAGAGATGAGGAAAAAGTGAGAGAGAGAGAGAGAGAGAGAGAGAGAGAGAGAGAGAAAAAAAAATTGGCACCAGAGAAAGTGGGAGTGACTGAGTGAGAGTTGGGGATATTTGGGGATCTTCATCGACGGCATGTCGTTTAAATTAAAAAAGTGTAAAGTTTTTTTGTTTTTTCTGGAACAGAAACTTTATTTATAAAGAGAAAATATCTCCAGTAATACATCAATGAGCCATTAAATATATATTATAAATTCAATACTAATAAGTGATAAATTCGTGCTTTGAAAAAGTGAGAGTGAGAGAGAAAATGAAGTACCAGAGAAAGTGCGAGTGAGAGATGAGGAAAAAGTGAGAGAGAGAGAGAGAGAGAGAGAGAAAAAAAAATTGGCACCAGAGAAAGTGGGAGTGACTGAGTGAGAGTTGGGGATATTTGGGGATCTTCATCGACGGCATGTCGTTTAAATTAAAAAAGTGTAAAGTTTTTTTTTTTTTTCTGGAACAGAAACTTTATTTATAAAGAGAAAATATCTCCAGTAATACATCAATGAGCCATTAACCATATATTATAAATTCAATACTAATAAGTGATAAATGCACGGGTTAATTTGTTTGTGTACATCTTTGAATTCATAATAAATGATTGAGATCATTAACTATTAAAGAAACTTAATTTTAAGCACAAACAGAGTACCAATACCGCAAAAAAATCAGGATTCCTTTAATAACCAATGTTTCAAAGAAACTAATATTAATGAAATGATATGACAATTTGAAAAAACCCCAATATATAAAAAAGGAAATAAATGAAGAAGAAGAAGCTGGAAAGGTGTCATGTACTCATTAAATTATTTTTATTGCTAAATGAAAGATGGATCTCTACCAACTCAATATGATTAGTTTCATTGCTAAATGAGATATATTCTTTAAAGCAGAGTTAATACTTAGCAGAGGTATACACATTGAGCATCTATGGCTAGCTGGTTTGTAAAGATGGATCTCTACCAATTCAATGTGATCGCTCCCTGAATTACTTAATTTTGTGAATGGAATGTTGATTTTATTTTTAAAAGTTTTGAGATATTATTTTAAAAAAATGTTTACTTATAATTTTTGTTTGGTTCATTTTCGTTTAGTTGAGGAAACGACAGGTCGTTCTTACTCAACCTTTTTGTTAACGGCAAAAATCGCATTCCGTTTCTTCTTCCTCTTCCTCTCTGTGTGATACTGATAACCGATAACTGATAACTGATAACTCAACAACGTTGTTCATGTAATAATCTCTCTCTCTCTCTCTCTCTCTCTCTCTCTCTCTCTCTCTCTCTCCTGGTTTTTGCTACGATGCACTCACTGTCATCACAAGCAACGCGCCCTCTTCTCTCCTCTCCCTCCTCGCAGTCTCGCTACTTCCGCTTCCTTTCTCTCTCGCTCCCCATTTTCCACAATTCCAAATCCCACCCCAAAATTTCAACTATTTCCCCAAAAGCCCAACCCTTGAAAATCCGAAATTGCACCTCTATCTCCGCCAAGCCCTCTTCGGAGCTCCGAGAAAAGCGTGCTAATTCAGACCCGGATGCGAAGCTCCGTGCCCTCCGCGAGCTCTTCTCGAAGCCCGGTATTGCCATCGACGCCTATATCATTCCCTCTCAGGATGCTCACCAGGTTAATTTTCGTTTCTTTATTTGTTTTTTTCTTCTTGGATTTTATTTGAGCTTTTTGTTGTCTCTGAGGTTTTTTTTTGTTTGGTTTGAGCTGTTCTACTGAGGATCATGAGCTTGGCTTGTCCAGATTGAGATATTGTTTTGAAAAAAACCAGCTTTGCTTTTATTTTATTTTAATTAAAATTCTGGTTTGAGTTATGCGATGGTGTGCAAGTGTGGACAGCTCAACTGGGTTGTATTGTTTGCAGCATTTAGATTGTAAAACTTTGAAGTTTCTATTTTTATTACTCTTTTGGAAGTTATGAGTGAAATAAAAGGAAAATGCTGAATAATTACTTGTATCTAAACGGCCTTGGTATTACTCGTTTTGTTTCAGTTTTCTATTGGTTTCTAATATTTTATGTTGGGTAAATTTTAAGTGGCCTCTTCATTTTGGCTTTCAGAGTGAGTTCATTGCTGAATGTTTTATGAGGAGGACTTACATATCGGGGTTCACTGGGAGCGCTGGCACTGCCGTTGTCACAAAAAATAAAGCAGCTCTTTGGACAGATGGGCGTTATTTTCTTCAGGTGTGAAAAGATAAAAGATCGTTTTCACTTTGGTCATTATGAGTTTGATTTCTTAGTGTGCTCATAATTTTGGTGTCATCTGGCTTGAGGTGTGATTGTGATAACTAAAGTCTTTCTTATTATTAGGCTGAAAAGCAACTGAGCTCTAGTTGGATTCTCATGCGGGCCGGTAATTACAGAGTTCCTACAACTATTGAATGGCTGAATGATGTTTTGGCTCCTGGTGGGAGAGTTGGCATTGATCCTGTGAGAAATACTTAGCCTCTTAAAATGGGTGCTTTTCATTTATTTTTATACGTTTCTACCATCAAAGAACAGTACTCCTTTTGACTTCTTGAACTGTGCCCTTCATCATACAATGAAGCATATATTGAAGGGCTTATCACTTATGCTGTGTGGATTGGCTACATGCTCTTATTCTTATGTATATTGAATAGTGTTAAAACATCAATCACTTCACACAATTGATCGATATTTGCCTTTGCTTTTTATTTTTTAATTTCACTTTTTGGTATTTTGATGATCGAATTTATTAAGCTTGATCATGTTTCCATTGTTCTCCCCCTCATTAAAAATTGTGTTTTTAATTTTTTTTTTATATTATTCCTCATACTTGCTTGTTCGTGATGCCACCTTCTCTTTTGTATTGTGAAGGGAGCAGTTTCTGTTTTCTTCCGATGCTGCAGAGGAATTGAAGCAGGGCATTGCTAAGAAGAATCACGAGTTGGTTTTCTTGTATGATAAAAATCTTGTGGATGAAATATGGAAAGAATCAAGACCAAAGCCTCCAAAAAACGCAATTAGAGTACATGACCTGAAATATGCTGGCATAGATGTGGCATCAAAGTTGTTGTCTCTGAGGTCGGAACTTGCTGATGCTGGTTCATCTGCGATAGTTATTTCTATGCTTGATGAAGTTGCGTGGCTGTTGAACTTGGTAATACTTCTGAACATCTATTTGAGATTTCTAGGAAGAGATTCATGTTAACCCTGGTTGTGAGCTGTAGTTAGAATTATGGATGCTTTAAAACAAATATAAAATTAGACTTCAGAATTATGTGTAAATATTCCTGCTTGTGTGTTTTAATTCATTAATCCAAATGGTGTGTCAAATTTTGTTCTGCAGAGAGGAAGTGATGTTCCACATTCACCTGTTATGTATGCATATCTGATTGTGGAGCTTGATAAAGCAAAGTTATTTATAGATACTTCTAAAGTGAACACAGAGGTGATGGATCACTTGAAGAGCGCAGACATTGAATTGAGGCCATATGACTCCATTATTTCTGAAGTAGAAAGGTGAGTTTGTGAACTGAACCTGAACCCTTTTTGCATGGGGAACTTTTTTTTTCTCACAGAAAGAGTGATTGTCTACATGCAACTACTGGACTATTAAAACCTAGTTTTCATTTTCAGTCTGGCGACAGAAGGGGCTAAAGTTTGGTTGGATACATCTTCTGTTAATGCTGCTATTGTCAACACCTACAACTCTGCTTGTGAAAGATATTATGAGAGCCTTGAAAGTAAAAGAAAAAGTCAGACTAAGATGTATAATGACTCAAATGGTTGGTCTGGAGGACCCACCGGAATTTATAGGGTGTCCCCTGTTTCTTTGGCAAAAGCTGTGAAAAATGATGCTGAGTTAGAAGGGATGCGAAATTGTCATTTAAGGTAATTGTGACCTCCCTGAAAACTTTTTTCTGTTTTGCCCTGCATATCATTGTTTGGTTCATTCTGTTATGGGGAAAATTTATATCTACATTATGATTACAAAGAAAAATATGGCTTAGAAGTTAAGGATATGTGTGAATGTGATATTTTATGTGCAGGGATGCTGCTGCTCTAGTGCAGTTTTGGGTTTGGGTGGAAGAGAAAATTAACAAGAAAGTGAAATTAACTGAGGTAGAAGTTGCAGAAAAACTTCTTGAATTTCGGTCAAGGCAGACTGGTTTCCTAGATACAAGCTTTGATACCATAAGTGGTACATATCAACCTTATGTTTTATTATGCATTTTTTCATTTCTTTGAGAAATTTACCATATAATTGAATAATTTTTGTTCTTATGGTAGGGTTTTGAATTTTTGACTAGGACAATAAGTTAAACTTGAGAGTCCAATAATACATATTATATTATATGGTCTACTATTATAAATTGCTTCGTCTTTTGAAATGCATAAGATGTAGAAAGGCACTTTGAAGAAGGGATATTTGTATCTTTTAAGGTTTTCTTTATTGTTAGTTAAATGTAATTGTATTTGCATTATGGGACTAAACCATTGGTGACTTATAAACATTTTTCAACAGGATGTCATAATCACATTACACAAAAGGAATTACTTCTCTTTATTCTCTTATTTTAGGCCATTACTTCCATTTTCTATTTCTTCAACTTCCTTGCTCCAAATTTGAATGATATTCCAGGCTCTGGAGCAAATGGTGCTATCATACACTACAAACCAGAACCAGAGAGTTGTAGTGTTGTGGATGAAAAGAAACTCTTCCTATTGGATAGTGGAGCTCAATATGTTGATGGAACAACTGACATAACGAGGACTGTACATTTTGGCAAACCTGCTTCACGACAAAAAGAATGTTTTACCCGAGTTTTACAGGTACCCTATCAGTCCACTATCTCTTGGTCACATTGTCAACCAATAAATAAAGTTGTGCAATTTGCACACTTATGTACATCTTTAATGTTAAATACCTTAAAATGTCCATTTCTGCATCTGAGAACCTGGTTTTCTTTGACTTTTCTGATTGAGTGTGCAATCGCAGGGTCATATAGCTCTTGATCAGGCAGTGTTCCCTGAAAACACCCCTGGATTTGTCTTAGATGCATTTGCTCGTTCTTTTCTTTGGAAGATTGGACTGGATTACCGGCATGGTATTCTCCTTGAATTTCTGTCAACTTATTTTGAACTTTGCCTCAGCGGAATCTAGGGTGCTCAATTATTATGCTTTGTCCTTTAATGTGATAGGAACTGGGCATGGTGTGGGAGCTGCATTAAATGTTCATGAGGGCCCTCAAAGTATAAGCTTTCGATTTGGAAATACAACTCCCTTACAGACAGGCATGATTGTTAGCAATGAACCTGGCTATTATGAAGACCATGCATTTGGCATTCGGATTGAGGTATTGCACTTGTGCCTCTCTCTATCTTTCTCCCATTCTCTTTTCCATTGTAAATTCACATGTTTGTTCTCATACAGAATCTCCTTGTTGTGAAAGAAGTTGACACACCAAACCGTTTTGGAGGAATTGGATATCTGGGATTTGAAAAACTCACATTTTTCCCCATTCAGGTATGCAGGCAGTCACCTAGTATAGTTTAATTTGTTTTGTTTTACCGGCTTATTCTTAGAAGAATGCTATGTTTTTGGATTTTATGATATTTCTTTTGAAATTGGCTTTACACGCAGGCTAAAATGATCAACTTATCTTTGCTCTCTGATGCGGAGTTTGATTGGCTTAATGGGTATCATTCACAAGTTTGGGAGAAGGTTGGTACAGATGAAGAAACCCTTTTGGCTATTTACCATATTTGACAGCCCCTGACTCTCTGAGATACATTCTGGTAATATTATTAGTAATTCCAGCTTGAGTTTTAGATATTATAACTAACATGTGGTCTTGCAGGTCTCACCACTGGTGGATGGTTCTGCTCGTGAATGGCTTTGGAACAACACAAGGCCCCTTGTCAAGCAGTGATTGTTCCCTTTGTACACAAGTGCAACAGTTGCCCACAGTGATGAGACAATTAGAAAATATTACCCTGTACATACTTTTGCTCTGCAGATGTGATATTTCTTATGATCATTAAATTATTGAAAAGAAATTCAAAGTGAACAAGAAAATGAAATCTTGCTAAAAGTGGTCACTTCAATTTTAAGCCATAAAAATTGTATTTCACAGTTCCAGCTACTGCTCCCGTTTTTCTGGATAGTATGGACCTCCGCGCACTATAGAAGCTTGATGACATTCAAATCAAAGCGTCCAACTTTCACACATTGTCTTTTCACCGAGTCATTCTCTTAACTAAAGAAAAATAATTTGGTATGGTGCTCGTTTTTTAAGGGCTACAATTCCATCGCTTGGTTTTTTTGTTAATTCCATTTTCTCAACGGAAACCTTTTTGAATTTCGATGATAGAAAGCTTTCTTAAATTTATTGAATAAATTACTCCATGTTTTACTAAATTCATTAAAAACCTTCATATGGAACAACATGGAAACCTCATTACTTGAGTGAAGACCAGCTTTCCGGTGTGTGAGCTACAACAAATCACTGGGCATGTATAATCAATACACTTCATTTCACTAAAAACGTTGGTTATTTTTCTCCACGCTGCTTATGTGAAATTTGGATCATCAGATTTTTGCCGGTACAGCATCAGATTTGGAAAGCTCAGAATACAGGTTTGATATTTCTTGGGCAAAGTGTGCCTTAGCTTGAGGCCTCTTGATCTGGAAAGCAGGTCGAGTCAACAAAACAGAAAATTTCTATCCATATTTAAGACAAAAAAAAAAAAAAAAAAGCTTACCTTGAAGGTTGGAGTGAGAAGGTCATTCTCTACTGTGAATGGTTCAGGAACCAAAGTTACAGCTTTTGCGAATTCAAAGCCTCTCAACTGCAGTTGTAAATGTAACATCAAAATTAAATCTCCTTCTTTTGCAACTTGAAGATAATTATTTCTGGCATTATCGCTTGAGACAGATTACCTGAGCCTCCCTTCCTATGGTATCCATGTCAGCCAAAACAGCAGTCCTTGCTCTTGGATCATTGCACAATTGTCCAAGATCTTCGTACTGCATCAAGTGCAATTAGAGTCAATTACAAGATAAGCTAAAAAATTTGGGCTAAAGAGAACACAAAACCACATACCCGAGCTCTGAGCAAGAATGTTTCATGCCTACAGGAACTAAATACAGCATTGAGATGAACCTAGAAGGGTTAAAA
Source organism: Purshia tridentata (assembly GCA_003254885.1). Lineage (NCBI taxonomy): Eukaryota > Viridiplantae > Streptophyta > Magnoliopsida > Rosales > Rosaceae > Purshia > Purshia tridentata. The sequence continues at coordinate 10,077 of QANT01003661.1, read as the reverse complement.
AGACCACCTTTACGCCTTCAGATGCAGCCCACGCTTTCAATACATCCTGATCCACTGCAACTATGGCTACTAGACAGGAGTTGAAGCTATCACCTAAAAATTGACATAAAAAATTAAGGATATCAGCAAATAGAGCATATCTGGGAAGTTCCATATGGAAAGAAGACTTGATCTCCTTACCATATATAAAACATTGAGCAACAAATTCGCACTTGGCATAGACATTCTCAATCTTCTCTGCTGCTATATACTCACCCTGCGCCAACTTAAAGATGTTCTTTTTCCTGTCAAAAGAGTTTAGGGAAGGTGATATGTTCAGATTCTGAATAATATGTTGGACATTTCCTCTAACCCCTCCCCCACAATCCTCCTTCCCAGACAGGCTCCCAGTTGACATGCATGGCTGGTGTCTTTTATATATCACAATGATCTGAGCATTCCGTGTTAGAGAATTCACTTATCAAAGTTGAACTGTCAAATTTGTAGTATCAGACATCTGAGGTCTCAATATTAAATTATGGGATTTGGTAAATTTCTAACTAAACGTACAAGCATCCACAATGAATTGCAAATGCGAAAATTAATCTGTAATCATTTGTAAGATCTCACCTATCAATGATCTTAAGCCGGCCTTTGGGTAACCACAAACCAACGTCTCCAGTGTGCAGCCAACCATCATCATCAATTACTTCTTTCCTGTCCAGTCAACTGGATGGTCAGGTAGACTTGATAATACTAAATTATAGTATGTATAATAATAATAACAATAGATGCAAGTTGAATACATCTGGACTTCTTCTCTATAATAGCCCTGGAAGATGATGGGACCCCTGACACAGATTTCGCCACGAGGATGGGGCTGATCATCCAAGGTGTAATTCATTTCAGGGACATCCACAAGTTTTATTTCTGAGAAGGAAAAAGCAAAGCTACTGAGCTAGGGTGGAAACCTAGAAAGAAGAATCTGGAATCTAACAATTAGAAGCCAGAAATCAATCAACCTTTAATCTGTCGAATGATTTCTAGTGTTGTGATCTAAAGAACAATAAAGAAGGGAATCTTCCCTTCTTTTTCCCAACAGAAATTGAACTTTGTCTCTCCGAGAAGTTTTTGCCCTAGTTTGTGATAAGCAGGATTCACATGCATGGTTACCTACTGCACTAAGTTGATAGTGCACACGTGCTGCAATTTGTTACCATGCCTGTGTCTGCTCTTATTTTTTTTGGATTTGCAATGTAGGTGTTTACAGGTTAATTACAACCACTTCAATATGCTATCTTCTTGCATACATTTATGTATGATAAGTCATGGGCTCACCACAGGCAGGATTAGGGGACCCAACATGGCCAGATAAGTTGTCACCCTGATCTATCATGCTTATGACAGAAGAAGTCTCTGTCATACCATATCCTTCAATCACTTGACAGCCAAAGCACCTGCAATTTAGTTACGTCCGCAATGAAAATGTAATTGGTCTTTGTTAACGTTTTAAAGAAGGAAACCATAATAAATTCCATTCTGCAAGATAGTCAACTTACACCCTAAGGAAGTCCATGACATCAGGGGACAAGGGTGAAGCCCCTGATCCCATAACACGGACTCGTCCTCCCAGATTTTTCTTTATTTTATTGAATACTAATCTGTCCCACATTGCTGATGGATTCGAACCTAGAATTATTGTATAACATAGAGCAAATGACTAAATATCAGCAACAAGCATGATGCATCCTGATATCAATATATTTAAGCTATAGACTAAAGGTACCACATAAGATAAAAATCTACACTGTTTTTTTTTTAAATTTGAATATATTAATACTCTTATATTTTAAGATAATGGTTAGATGAGATTTCAGAGAAAGATTTGTGCTCAATTATAAGAAGGTCTAGTTATTAGCGTATACCACTCATTATGGCCTGCCTCTGGGAACTGTAAGCAGCTCTGAATAGTCTCTCGCTTAGAATCCCAGACGTTTTAACAGCTTTTGTAATTCTGTGATGATCAAATGACTTAGATACAACAAAGACACCCCATGAACAATATTCAAAAATTACTTCTAAGCAGCAGGCAACTATGATTACCCAGAATATATTCGATTGTACAAACGAGGAACACTGCAAAATAAAGTTGGTCTCAGTACAGCCAGGTCATCCATCAGTTTCAGATTGTCCTGCAATTAAGGGCAGAGCCGTAAATAAGGCTTGTATAATGAAATAATACAAAGATAAACCTTGTGACATACTAAATATACATCAAGCAAAAATTGTTCACTTAAATGTGGATAAACTTCAATAGAGACCCAGAAATGGTGTTTAGGTTCATTATAGGTTCCACTTTCCCACAGTCATTTCTTTTATATGAAGATAATAATATGTATACATGAGAACAGAAAATAATAACAGTGCATCAAATTGCAGAGTATGGTATATCAATCGATTGCCTGAATGCCCTCAGAAGCATCAGGAGATACCAAAAACTGTGATGCTCAGAAGAGTCACATACCCCCTGGTAGAAACCGATAGCAACACCAAAGTACACTGAGATAACTTGATTAGTCCGTTCATAGATGTGTGCCAAAGGAAGATAAGATATGTAACTGTGGAAAATAAGATGTATTTAAACACTATATGAAAACTTGAAAAGATTCAAGAAGTTTGACGTATAGTAAGTGATAAGTGATATATGGCACTCACATATCAGAGGGATAGAATTTGATTGCATGACTGAATCCAGCAGCACTTGCAATAAAGTTTCCATGAGTCAACACAACTCCCTTTTTTTGGGAGAGGGGGGAGGGGGCAAAATGCGTTTAGTACAAGTAACAAGGTACATAATGTACTTCAGCAATAATAATATATAATTAGCTTTTGCAGCAGAAACTGAACTCAGTTGCATAGACGAGTGAGCTCTACCTTTGGTGTTCCAGTGGTACCACTTGTGTAGCAAATGGTAGCAACATCCTCAGGCTTAGGAGGGCAAAAAGGCTGCAGACTACTGTGGCCCTAGAAGAAAATCATTGTAGGGTGATGAACCAAAGACTTTTTATAGACAAAAATTAATGCTAGACCAAGAAAATTCATCAAACAAAAAGAAATTGGAACAAAAACTTGCATTTCAGATTAATGATTTTCCACCTCAAAATAGTAAAAAAAAAAAGGGAGGGAGNGAGGGAGGGGGGGGGGGTGTGTGTGGGTGTGGTGTGGGGGTATAAATATTTCAAAAGCATTCATTTTTTGGATGTATAATAATCACCAAATTCGATGGTTCAATGGATTCCAAGTATTAAGTTAGACAACTATAAGCACACTCTCCGGAAAATAAAATCATAAAGAGTATCTTTACTCTTTTCCCAAGATAAGATATGCTTAGAACATCAATTTGGAAAAGAAAATGAAAAAATTTATAAGCATAAGTTAGAAGATGGTTGAAAATCTACCTGACTGATTAGTTGTAAATATGATATAAGTTTCACTCCAGATGTAGATGGAAGTGAAGGCAAGTGTTCATCTATCCCTCCCACAACCTATGCTTATGGATGATGCAAGGTGAAAAAGATTAGGAAACTGGAAAACATGCATCATCTTTCTTTCAACTTGGACAAAATATCATGATAAGGTTTCGGGAGTAGATACCACTATAAGCTGTACAGACGAAATCTCAGATAGGAAGCTTAACAACTGCAAGTTTCAGGAGAGGATTATAAGATATGAAGCAAACTTGAAAAACATAAATTACAATATGTATATATATGTTAAAACCCAGGCAGGCACAGATTCTTGTGTTGTAAAATCACAGAATTTACATAGCAAATTTCAAACTCACAGAATTCAGAGTCTGTGGAGCACAAAAGATTGCCCGTACATCAGCATGATTCACAGCATACTTAACTGCATCAGGTCCTGCTCATAAACCAATAAACTGTTAAAACCGGGTCTTCAAACTTGGAATGATTTATTTGAGTAATAATGTACATACCAAGAGTGTCATACAAAGGAACTGAGATATATGAATATGCAGAGCAAGCATGATCCACAATCAGCCACTCTGGTCTGTTTATGAAATATAGTCCAACACAAGCTCCCTGTCCAAGACAAGATGATGATATCAAATTTTCATTCATATATAAAACTCTAGTTGAGATATATAACTAAAGCCATTCATAAAGCAGAAAAAAAAGTTTGAATAGAAGCTATATATCATAGCAGAGAATATGAGATTACAAGTTTATGTGAACATTAGAAAATAAGAATCATTCTAAAGGTCTCTAGCAATGACTCACTTTTTGTATCCCATTAAACCGTAGGCCAGAACCTATTGCTTCCCGAACTGTGGCTGCTTCTCCATATGTCATCCATTTGTACCTTGAATCATAATTTAACACTACCTTACATGGAGAATTGTTATTACACACAATTGGCTTAAAACACAATGAACACACTTACTCTCCAACAGTTCCATCCACCCGAATTCGTGTACCCAAGTACTTGTAATCTCGGAAAGTTTCAACTGAACGTCTGCATTCTCAAAATTTCAACCAACATTTTATAATTAGATGCGAACAAATCACATGGACTATACGTGCAAACTTCAATACTCACTCAAAGTTATCGTGCAATGTCCCAATTTCAGGATGATCAGGAAATCGACTCACGAGCTTAAAAGGCGATCGAGCAGATCTGCAGCAAAACAATAACAAAACTCACAGTATCAAACCCAGTAATTAATTACACAAAGCTAGCTAAAATTGAAAACGAAAGAGAAGGAAAACCATTACCTATATACATTCCACTTCCCTGTTTGCAACTTCTCTGGGAGCACTACACTGTACCTCTGCTCTGCTCAATATGTAAATGAGAACATAGTATCAATATATTCAGCACCAAACAAACTCAAAAACTTTGATTTTGAACACTGCAATACCATTTTTCAGTAAATTCAACCGCAAATGAATCGTCTCTAGAAACGCGAAACTGAACTTTTCAGCGTTTTGGGGAAAACAAAAATGAAAAAACTGTTTTCTTATTAACACTATATAGTTTGAGCTTCGATTTGTTCTTATGCTAATGAATAATGATACGCCTATATAAGGAAACATACACGTATATAGATATATATAGTCATGTAAGAGAGAGATCACCAGATCAGTACCGTGAACAAACTCTCCGGCGGTGAGGTTAGCGTGAATATGGGAGTGAGGATCGTGAGCTGTGGGCGGGAGGAGGTGAGACTGAATGGCGTGGAGGCGACGCTGAGGTGTAGGCGATTCCATTTTCACGGGGGTTGTGATTTTCTCGGGAAAATGATTTCCCGGAATTCTCTCGGGAAAAAGGATTGGAAAAGTTTGCTTTTTTTTTTTTCTTTAAACTTGAAACCAAAGGTAAAGAATACGCTTTAAGGACAAAGGTGATGATGATTGATGAAGTGCAAACAGTGAGTTATGATTTGATGCGACAACAGATCTGCTCTACCTCTTGCATCAAATCCTATTCAATATCCATAACTCCAAACTCAAACACATTGAGGTGGATTTTCATTTTACCAGAGACAAAGTAAAAGCTGGCTCACTGAGTCACTGCTGTTACAGTTTGTCTCCTCAGCTGAGCAACTTGCTCATATATTATTCACCAAAGCTCTTTCTTCTCCCCAACAAACTGGGGGACCAAAGCCTTGGAGCACCTTGACCCGCTGGGAAGGTGCCTGGCATGGCAGGTAATCTATGCCAGGTGTCATGTTTCTATTGGTTGTTCTACATTATGTTAGGTAAATTAGTTAAATATACACATTTTCATTCATTCCATCTTTTCAAGCTATCAAGGATAAGAGTCGTGTCAAAGCAAAGGATAAGAGTAGAGTTTTTGTTTCAGGCTTTCAACGTAGCGACCGAGCTTTTCATCACTCATGGTTATGGCTTCTTTTGCCAACGGAAGACGATATAATGACGTTTAATACCAGTTGGAGTATCAATTAGTCAAATAATCAAATTTGGTGTAATTAAAAAAACAAAAGTAATATAACCAAAAATTTGGTTATTTTTATTTATGATAAGGCCAAATCAATAAAGAGATACCTTGAAAAACAATAAAAGCCGATCTATTTTCAGATTTTCTCATCGAATTTTCGAATATTTAGGATTAGTATTTGAATGCTCAATCCAAAATTTTAGAAGGGTGTATTCAATTAGAATTTTAATGGACTTTTGTAGAGATTTTTTAAATCATTGTCTTTGATAGAGTTTATTGATTTTTAAGGATTTTTATAAACTCCATATAAACTTTGATGGAATTCTATATAGATTTTAACAGAGTTTGTTAGACTTTTCTCATAGACTTTAATAGATTTTTATGGACTTTATAATAACTTTGATAGAGTTTGGTAGAGTTTTTTTATTTTTTATTTTATAATTTTTCCTGATATTTTATTATTATAGCAGTGTAATTAAGTTCTATCATCACAATCCTATTCTCATTCATGATTATTGTCGGACCATGTAGTTACCTTCAACTCTAGGAGAAGACAATGCGCACAGGTTCTGGATTGAGCTTGTGACTTCAATATGTTAGTGACTCCTACCTTACGAACCCTAATATCACATATTACGATATTCCTATTCAATAATTTAAATATATAACAATTTAAAGATTATACTAATTATAATTATCATTATATGTATTATAATATAAAATGTTGGCTGCAATCTTCTCCAAACAATAGAACCATATATCGGAATACCATACAATATATACCTATATATATAAATATATTCATATATGTAGTTACTGAAGGTTATGGATTGTGTTAATATTATTACTCATTTCAATGTGAGCAAAGCATCAATATTATGTTGGATTGTGTTTTTTCATATTAATTTTATTTGACAACCAAGCCATGTGATTTATTTATTAAACAAATGGTTAGTTTTTATTTTCATCAAGCATAGCTAACTATTGTTCTCTCTATTAATAACTTATATATAGAGTTGGGAGTATTAAAGTCTGTTTAAAAAAAAAAAAAGAATTGGGGGTATGGAAGTCTGTAACAAAAAAAAAAAAAAATTGGGGATATGAAAGTGATAGTATTACAAAAAGTTAATTTTGATAAATTGGGAGTGGACTTTGATGTTAAAGAAATAACTACATTTTTTTTTTATATAGCCTTATAAATATTTGAAATTAATATAAGAAATATATATATTTTAAATCCTTTGAAATCTGCAGGAGGAAGGCCGGAGAATCATTGACTTTGATATAACATAGTTTACACTCAAAAATCCACGAAAGTCTATCATTTAATGAATTTTTTATAATTCAATGACTTTTTGAATACCACACAACTTTTATAGACTTTTTAAAAGTCTTGAATACCAGTAGATTTTTATAGACTATTTAAAACTCTTAATTGAATACTACTAAATTTTTATAGACTTTTTAAAAGTTTTGATTGAATACCACTAGACTTTTATAGACTCTTTAAAAGTGTTGATTAAATACCATATGACTTTTCAATTCCACCAAGGTCCATTAAAATTCTAATTGAATACACCCTTCTTAAACGCTTGATTTGTAATTATTAATCAATTATAATCTATAATTATTTCAAAAAAAAATTATTTACTTGTTTTTTTAGAGAAAATTATCAAAACACTCGTTTTGAGCTTGCTAACGCTTATTTAGTTTAGTTTTTAAATTGCATTCCCAATTGGTCCGCTTACTTTTTATCCAGCCCATTTATTTTTCTCCCCCGGCCCACTTCTATTTTCCTCCATTTGTCTCCGTCTCTCACTCACCGTCTTACTCATTTATCTCATTTCTCTCATAAGGAACCTGCTCTTCATTTCTCTCCACAGAACACGCCTTGAGCTTTGTGCTTTGAGTTGCTCAACTTCCATGGACGACTTCGCCTACACTCAGTCCAAACCCACCACTACTACTCCCTTCATGGAAGCAGCTCCGTCGTACATCCGTCGTGGTGGTCCCCACGAAGCTCAATCTCTCTGCCACTTCAACCACCACCAATACCTGCCACAGCTCCAGCTTCCTTACCCAAAACAGCGCCGTAACACCCCTACCACCACCACTTCAAACTGGGTGATTTCTCTCTCTCTCTTTTGTGTTTTGGTGTAGATCTAAGGGGGCATTTATAGATCTGAGATGGGATTGCAGATCTAGCTCAAGTATTGATTCGTTCTCCACTTTTCCTTGGTGTTCACTCCCTGGATCTGAATCAGCCACATGCTTGGGTACTGATTCGACTTCGACCTCTTGTAGCCAAGAACGATGCCTGGTACATAGAGCCTGATGCACTCTCCTTGATAACCTTTCACCATTTTAGAAGGAAGCTACGATGCGCCTTTGGTCACTACAAGTGTAAAAGAAAGACAGGAACCCTTCGATCTCCACTCTTTGCTGCTCTGCCACAAGTCATCTTTTTCGCTCTAATGCTTTTAGAAATTGCAGTAAGCTAATTACTTAATTCTATCTTGATCTATATGTTTAATTATTAAGTGATAATACCATGCATATCCTTGAGTTTCAATAATATGTTATATATGGACAATTAATTAAGTAATAGTGTTAATTACTATATGCATATGTATATGCAGATGATGAGAAGTCGATCTTGATATTGACACATGGTGACATGTTATCAATTGAGGAGAGGATTGAAGGGCGGCTGAAAATATATCAAAATAGAGGTGTTTGATATTTTGTTTATTTGTTTGGTTGTTTGTGTAATTTCAAGTTTGAGTCTTTTGGTCTAATATATTAGCTATTGTGCATTTCTCTCTGCAGGTATCCGTTGGTGGAAGCCGGTGATACATTATTTGCTTTCTTCATTGGAATGAAGCATTACAACTAATTTGGATATTGTAGATCATAAATTAAAACCGACCCATTATTTCAATTTTTTTTTTTCTAACAAGTATGGTTTAGATGCAACAATTTAATTTTGCTTAGTATTACATCATGCTACTTTACTGAAACTTGGCTTTTAAAATTGTACAGAAATAGTTCTCTCATCAAGCAAACAGAGTGTGTAATTATATTTTGTGAGCCCAATAGTTTGTTTGAGCTATTCATTCATTATATTGAGAAGAATTATGTGCTTATTTTTAGACCTTGATTACTCTTAGGCCCAGTTTGGTATTGCTGTGTTGTAAAGATAATCACTTTTATTTTTGCTGTGAAAATAATCAGTTGTGAGAAATTTCATTAAATATGACCGATTCTTCAAACTGATTCCAGAATAAGCTAAAATGAGAAGTTGTTCCACACCAACTTCTCATTTTAGCTTCCAATGACAGTTATTTTTTTAAAAAAGCTGAAATTTTTTATTTTACCAAACACCTAAACACAGTATCGCTGCCAATAAAAGTGATTTTCACCTTTAAAAAGCAATACCAAACTGGGCCTTAGTTGATTGTTGCTGTCTGAAAGGAAAAATAATGTAATTGTTACTGTCCAAAAGTAACGATAACCTTATTGTTACTGTGTAATAGTAACAATAAAGTGATTACTACTGTTCGACAGTAACAATAAGGTTACTGTTACTGCCCGACAGTAATAATAAGGTCACTGTTACTGTCAGATAGTAACAATAAGGTCATTGTTATTGTGTGATAGTAACAATAAAGTAATTGCTACTATCCGACCTTAACAATAAAGTCATTGTTACTGTCAGACAATAACAATTTTTTAGATATGGCAAAAAAAAAAAAAAACAGTTTATATGTTTTTTTNAAAAAAAAAAAAAACAGTTTATATGTTTTTTTTTAATGTTTTTATAAAAGAAAACAATTAAAAATTTGTATAAGTTGCCTATTTTTAAAAGTTATTTGCAAAATAAGAATTGTTACTATTATATAGTAGCAATTTTTAAATGTACTGTAGTCTGTAGCTTTTGAATTTTAAAAAATGGACTACTTGGGAATTGGAGTTTCACATGTGGGTTTTTTAATCACAATTTTTGTCCAAGTGGACTTTTAAAAAAAAAAAAACCTTGTTTTTATAAGTATTACAATCTTAATGCACAACTATAAAAAAATAATACATAAAAGTTCAAAAGAAAAAAAATCCTTG
>QANT01003658.1:0-14920 GCA_003254885.1 Purshia tridentata | reverse complement strand
TGTTTGTCATCTTTCCTTTTATATAGTCTATGCAGGTTTGGAAATCAGAAAAATCTAAGGCTGGTAATAGGTTTTCTTTAACTAGTTTCTGCAGCCTTTCTAATGAAATATGACCTAGTCTCTTGTGCCATAACATGGATGACTTATCATTAAACTTAGTTCTTTTAATACCTACAGAATCTTCAGTTAAAAAAATCTCATTCAAATAAGTGCATTGTAATCTCCAGTAATCATCCACAAGAATAGCACAACCAATATAAATGGAATTCTCAAACAGAGAAAATTTATTGATGTCAAAACTAAATGAAAAGTCACACTTAACTAGTTTAGAAAGGGAAATCAAATTCCTTCTTATAGAGGGTACAACCAAAACGTTTTCTAATTCCAAAATAAAGCCTAAATCCAACCTAAGCCTAATGTTTCCTATAGCTAATACTTCTACTGGTGCTCCATTTCCTACGCAAATCCTTGACTCTTCCTCACTTGGGGTTCTCCTTCTTTCCAGCCCCTGCATAGAATTCGAAATGTGGACAGGTGAAGCAGTGTCTAACCACCAAGAAAAGCTAGGTATATTAACTAAATTAGTTTCTAAAATAGTAAAAACAGAGTTACCTTGTTTGGACTCTTTCCTAGATTTCCATTTCTTGTACCTATTGCAATCTCTTTTCATGTGCCCATCCTTATTACAGAAGTAACACTTAAAAACTGTGGTTTGATTGACCTTAAGATTCTGAGGTGTCGGATTGGTGGAGGAGGAAGCCTTGGCAGCATGATTAGGAATGTTATCTTTCTTAGGTCAATGTTTTGCACTCTTATCATAATTCTTTTTAGGATTTGTACTAACCACTAGATTCACAGTATGCTCATTCTCCTTCTTCAACCTTTCTTCCTCTTGAACACAGAAAGATATCAGCTCATTTACACTCCACTGCTCCTTGTTTGTATTATAAGTGAGCTGCAATTGACCATACTGAGGAGGAAGAGCATTAAGTGCAGTATAAACCATAAAACTATCCGAGATCTGCATATCCAGGTTTCTCAGTTTAGCAGCTACATCCACCAGCTTCATAATGAACTCCCTTACATTCCCAACACCATCATACTTCATATTTGAAAGTTTGTTCATAAGACTTCCAGTTTCTGCCTTTTCAGACTCCTTGAACTTGTCACCAACTGCCTGTAGAAAATCTCTAGCATTCTCACAGTCTGGGATACCTCCTCTCATGGTTTCACTCATTGCCCTCTTCATAATCAGCAAAGACATTCTATTGGACTTCTGCCATTTCTCAAACTTGACTCTCTGTTCAGGTGTACTATCTTCAGCTATCAGTGGGCAGTCCTCTCTTAGGGCTAAATCGATCTCAGCTAGGCCTAGATAGATGTCTAGGTCTTGTTTCCACTTCTTAAAATTGGTTCCATTAAGTGGCTCTATATTAGCAAAGTTAAGGGAGGATGCTGTAGACAAGTAAAACTGAGTTTTAAAAATTTTGAACTTCAAAACTAAACACCAAAATCCCATAATAATATATAACTGTCATTGATTCTCACCTTTGGGCAGAGACAACAAAGGAAGCAAGGCAATCATACAACCAACATTAAAAACATGACCAGCATTATAAGACCCTCAGCACCTTTAGGTAGCAGCAAGGAATTATAAAGAAAATTTCATATTTTTTAAGATTGTAGTATGCTAACTCAAACAAAATTAAATAAAAGTTTAAACCTCCTTTGGGAGAACCAGTTATCTAATTAAGGATGAATTACCTCTCGATCTAGTTCTTTAGTCTAAAAATTTAATATAGTCATTACTTTGGTAATACAAAACATTAAAACAGCTAGACTTGTTCTGTGATCAGATAATAATTAAAATCATGAACCTTAATGTGTATATTTCAATAATAAGGCTTAAAGAAACAAGAATAGGTTTATTTTTAGTACATGCAATCCAACTTATCTAGAGCTTATGCGGAATAAAAAACATGGATCACATACAACAAAGTAACCAAAGCATATAACTTTTAATTCTAAAAGAATTCCCAGAATCGAAAAGATAGAGCATATGTTTATAAGTTGCATGAAGTATAAGCATTCAAGAACATATACTTTAATAGCAGATCAATTAAAAAACAATTTATTAAACCTGCATGTTAGTCTACCCGAAAAATTCATATGATTTCAAGATGTGTGTGAGTTGCTCTGATACCACATGTTATCTTTGTTGTCACAGACATCTAGAAATACTAGTTAATCATGCAATAGCAGCAGAATATAAAACCAGATAAAAAGAAAACATACACGCAGCCATTGAACCAAATCTTCTCCTCTCTGCAGAATTTCTTGATGTATAGCAACTTTGTATGGGACCAAGTGTATTGCTAAAAGCCTTCTCTGTGAGAGCAGGGACTTGATCCTTTTATAGTGTTTAGAGATTAGAGTCCTCCCATAAAGGTGCCTCTAATGCCTCTAATCCTAAACAGCTATGTAAAAGAATTCCTAAACCATGTCTAATTAGGACTTTGAGTGTCCTACCTATCAGGCCCTTAAGTCCTAATTAAGTCAGAATCTGAACTCAACTAGGACATCCAGTAAGACCAATTAGAGCCCTTTCTTGGTAAGTTATCCAAGGTTCATCCGTATACTGATGCATTAACATATTAGTCCTTATGGAATTCTTACATGAGCAACTCAAAAAGTTGTTTAAAGGTTCCTCCTTTTATTTTCTTACCGTTTTCTTCTTCCCATCATTTCTTGTTCTGATCATAATATAGTGAAGTTAATTATTTGATCTGTTTGATTCTTGACAGCATAAATTTTCCCAAGACATTCTATGTACCTTTTTTGATTTGATGAATTTTCAAAGCATGATAAAATTTATTTCACCGTTAATAATTTAGACCATTACTGTATCGATCTTCACTTTCAAGTTCAGGTTGTTCGGTTTCATGTAATCTTAAATTTTTTGTCGATATGATTGCAGGATGGGGGACCAATTAGGATTTGATCATATCCATCTTGGGGCATAGAAATGCTGGCTATCCGAAAAACTTCTGCTGAAGCTTATGGAAAAGACCTCCTCAAGGATTTTGAAGTCAGTTATGCAATGCACTTTCTTTTGCATTAGTTGTTTTAATTTGACTGCATATATTTTACTTAGGCTGGTACGTACCATGATTATTCAAGGACAAGGCAGGGCATAAGCTATCATTGTTTTCAGCTTTCTTTCCATCCTGATTGGATAAGAATCCATGATACTAGTTTTCACAAGCTTAATCTTTGGCTAATGGAAGGGAAAATTTTAGCAACACGACTCAAATTTATATGCCACTCTCAATTTAGGATATAATCGGCCTTTAAAGTGGCACAAAATTAGAACTTAAATGTGATTTTTTTTTTTACTAAACTTCCATCATTTTTAAGGATAAAATTGTCATTTTAATAAAATCATTGTGCAATCAAACACCANTCAATTTAGGATATAATCGGCCTTTAAAGTGGCACAAAATTAGAACTTAAATGTGATTTTTTTTTTTACTAAACTTCCATCATTTTTAAGGATAAAATTGTCATTTTAATAAAACATTGTGCAATCAAACACCAACAAAATTAACTGTCATTCCACACCCAAGCCTCCCCACCCCCCACTCCACCTCACTGCTCCACTCCGGCAGGCGACGGCCCCCTTCATTGCGTCGGTGACACCCCCAACCCCACCCTCCCTCCCTGTCGGCAACCTTTCCTTCTCTCTCTCTTTCTCTCTCTCTCTCTCAATTAAAACTCAAATAGTTATTTTAAAACTTGTCGTGATCTCACACGTTCTTTCTCTCCCTCTTCTACCTAGCATGAACGTCGTTGGACCCAATGGGTGCTAAGGAGAGAGTGAGAGAGAGAATAACAAGCATTGGGATTGTAATTGGGTATTCGACTGTTATTCTTGGACGCGGGGAATGTTCTGAGATGAAGTAGTGGCCTGGCCACCAGTCAATTTTAGTTTTTTTTTTTTTGTGCCAAATTTCACCTTTTTTTTTTTTCCTGTAGTTTGGGTCAAGTTATATTTTGGTCCATATAATTTGGGTCAAACTAATTCTCGCAATGGTCTCTCAACTTTTCTACAAGTGGCACTTTGATCCTTCAACTATGTTTTCAATTTCTAGGGTCGTTGAACTTTTTCACGAGTGACACTTTAGTCCATTCTCGTCATTTTTATTAGTATTCCGTTTAAATTGCTAACATGAAAATTTTGGGTCCCACATTTAAATGCTTATATAGATAAAAGCACAATAAAAAATATTAAACTTTAAAAATTATTATTAAAAATTAATACTATTAACACAATCACCCCACCTAGCTCCCTCCCACCAACCACCCACCCATTCCGCCGTGATCTCCACCAACGATGAACCCTCCCTCTCCATCATCCCCTCTCTTTCTCCCCCGCTTATTCCCCTCTCCCGATTATATCACTTTAAATTTCATAAGTTTAGTTCCATATTTTTAAATTTATTCTCACTTCAATTTTCTTCAAATTCAATACCTCAAATCATTTCCTTTGGATACTAGAAACATGTTTAAAGTCTCCTAATCCATCACACAACCTTAAATTGACCTAGAAATCAAATCTCAATGAAGAACATGAAACTCCAAAACTTAAAAAATTGAAATTGATAAATCAAACAACCATAGACCGAGGAAGGAAATGGATCTCAGTCACAAAGATTCTCACTGCCTTGATGATGCAATGACTTTTGGGAGGGCGTGATGGAATAGAAGTGATTTAGTAGCATAGGTGCTTAGGGTTGGGAATGGGTCAGGTCGAGCTCATATTAACCAAACAACTTACCCACTCGACCAACCAAGTTTAGCTATTTTCAGCAACCACCAACCACTCAACTATTATGGGTCGGTTGCAAGTCGGGCAACCGAAATTAGTAATTTTCTCAATGAAAAAAGATACGTAGAATTGCTTTGAAACATCTCTGTGTATGGTAAAATAAAATACCCAACAGTACTCAAACATCTCTTTAATTGATTCCCCTAATTCATAGACACAGTCAATTAGGCTATGCACATTATTAGGGTTACTCATGGTTTAACACAAATTAATAGCCAATAAGATGTACCCTCTTTGGTAAACCATCATCAACAGCTGCTCACACCAGCAACCACTTTGGAACTAAGGCATGCATCTACAGCTTCACCAACAGTAAGGAAAACCCTCTCAGCTCCAATTCTATCTACCAATTCGGATAACTTCAGCCTGTGAATCACTTGCCACCTTGGGTTGGCAATAGCTAGCTGCAATCAAATATACACAAAATCTTAGAAATAGATACCAAATTTTCATGTACATCACACACTTCAATTTGAAACTGCTGCCTTACTTCTATGCCTTGTGAGAACAATTTCTTGTGTATTTCCTCTAATGCAAGAATTCCCGAAGTGTCAACATTCATCACATCTATCATAAGAGAAATTTCACATTAGTGTAAATGTTTAGACATATACATTTCCTCTTTTCACAATCACCCTATCATGTGAACAACATGTGATAGATTGATGTATGAGGTAACATTCTTACATACGACAAATGTATATAACTCCTGTCTCACAACATTCATTTGTGTGCTAGTTATGTGATCAGTTGTTATGAAAAGTGTGTTGTATGCACCAATTGTATCCAAGAATTTCTCCTGTAAGGAGTGCATATACAAGTCACACCCTAAAATTTGTGCTCTCCGTGAGCATTGTAACTACAAATCAAGGGAACTTACTGGACATGTCAAGGATAACATGTTCAATTCTTCTCTTGTCTTTCTCTTCAATCTCATCATCCTCTTTTGTCGCCCACCTCATTACCCTAAAATATTTAGTCTCAATGCATCAAATATTGGTAGTTCAAATTATGTCACCTTAAGAGCCCTTGACATCCAATTCATTAACTCATACCTTTCTCTCACAGTATTGGCATTAGCAAAACAAAGCAAAGCAGAATTGATGCTGATTATCAAGATGCTTGGAGTTTTGATGGCCATGGGGTACTGATTGATGTTACAAAAGATATCAGTTCTTGGAAGTTTCCCCAGAACGTCTATGCCAGGTCTAAGTGAATTTAGCAATATCTTTGCAAAAGAGATGCTTACCTGCAGTCCATCAAAACTCACAATCAAAGACATATCATCTGTTCCAACAAAAAAAAGGAGACATGCATATCATCCTTGACCATATATTCCCAGTGAATAAGTTGGCTTGATACTTGCAAGATGTGCAAATTTTAATGCCCCATACAATAATTCGTCAAATTGATGTATTTTACAGGTTCCACCAGAATCAATCCATGATAGAAAAACTCCATTATCTAGTGGGTTCAGTATATTACTAAGCATCAAGCAAGATTTTACTGCTATTAATGGCCAAGTGATTTAGTGGGGATCATGATCTGTATAGTACTAGAATGCGTAAATCTAAGAGAGGCTTGGATTCAATAGGATTATATCACTAATTTGCAGGCTCTTAAGTCTCAACTGAACATATTGTAAGAGCCTACATAGACCCTAATATAGGTCCTACGTACATGACCCCTATATGCATAAATTGTTATGTTATATGCAATTACAACACTAAATTGGAATAATCTCAACTGTAAAACTTAAAAAATCCATATATGGATAAGTATAGATTTTTCAACTATAGATGATGTGATATCATGAGATATTACAGGAATATATTCCTTGCAATTGGTTGTTGTAATCGTGAAAATCTCAATGGGATTGATATGTTATGATTAAGTGGATGTACAACCCAAAAGGATTGACCTGAGTCTTCTACCCGGGTCCTCTGGTAGACACAGTTCACACTAAAGATAAGCGTCCACTTGTCTAGTTAGATCCTCAATTATGGATGGAGCCTACCTCTTGCTTAAATTCAGCTTTACATAAAGCTATATTAGCTTTATGTCATTTTCTAGATTTCACCATTGAAATTAATTTTTGATGAATGTCTGCTTAGTGTGTGTTAGTTTCCCCTCCTAGGTAGAATTTTGTGCTGATCTGTGGTCATTTTGCATAATCAAACGCTTAGGGGCATGATTGAGTTTAAAATGAAAAGAGTAAAAGGTTACCGCAGCAAGAAGACCGATCTCTACTGATGCAAACAATACGCCAAAGAATGCACCAATGCAAGCAAGGAAATCTAATTTGTCAACCTTCCAAATATGGTAAGCTGCATTTACATCAATGAGTCCAGGAAGAGCTGATAGGATGATTGAAGCAAGGATGGCAACGGGAGTATAATACAAGAGCCTAGTAAGCAATTCCAGTGATAAAATAACAGTGAGGGCCATCACTATATTTGATACCACAGTTTGACACCCTGCACTAAAGTTTACAGCAGTTCTTGAAAATGAACCTGCAGAAGCCAAAGCTATCAAACAGTTTGTCCTAATTAATGGGCTTATTATCCCAAGTAAATGCAAATTTTTTAACTGCTTCAGTACAAGTATTACTCACCAGTTGCCACATAGCATGAAGTTAAAGAACCAACAATGTTCATGAATCCCATGGCTATCATTTCCTTGTTTCCATCAAGATGGTACCCTTTGATGGAAGCAAAAGATCGACCAACAGCAATGGCCTCCTGATTAATTCAAAATTCCAATTTATCATTGAAATTTCACAGCCTGGTTAATATGAAAAATATGAAGGAATGCAAAACTCACAGCAAGAGCAATAATGGCAGAAATCAGTCCTGCTTTGGCTGTTTGTCCAACATGTGGGCCGCTGAGTTGTAACTGATGAGCTGAACTTGGATTAAGACCCCCTTTGATGTGTTTTACTATCTTTACTCCATGCTTATCAGCTTTTGTCAAAAAAACTATCAAAGTGGATAGCATAACTGATATAAGGGGGGCAATAGCTGGCAACCAGAAGAGCTTTTTGTTTCTTTTGCCCTGCAATTCATAAGAAAGGTTTTACCAAGGCTAAATGACTAAACAGAAATGATTGGCTGAAGGGTAAATTGAGATACTAGAATTTTTTCTACTTACAATAAACCTGGCAATTAGGAGGAAAATCAGGAATGCGCAACCCAGGACAATATTCAGAGGGTACCACTGCCATGGAAGAACAATGGAGGATAAAGTCTATCAACTTTGTATGAATCCAGAAATGCACATAAAAAGAGTACCATGACAAGTTAAGAAAATAAGAATTTAGATACTACTTTGGCCATTTTTCATAGTAAGTACATGAAAAGATTTTGGATTTGAATCAAGAAAAACTTTATTGTGAGAATCCTCTTTCTGAGTTATGAATGTTTTTTTTTCCTCGGATACGGATCTTATAGAAAACTTACTGGCTCATGAATAATTGATTTGAAAACAGACTCCAAGACAGAGACCACATCGGTTTTGGTGGTGAAGTTACTGATCCCAAGTAAACCCTTCAGTTGTTGAAGGCCAATGACAATGGCTGCACCAGCCATGAATCCCACGATTGCAGCATGTGAAAGAAAGTCCACAAGAAACCCCAACCTGTAAGTACCAGAGAATGGCCTATTTGTTAGGAATAACAAGGTTTCAGCAAAGAACTACCTACCTAAACCATCCAAATACATATTAAAAGGTTCTAGCAAAGAAGGTCACAGTGAGAACAAGTTTTCTGTAAGCAACATGCCTAAAAATTCCAAAGGCAGCTTGGAAAATTCCAGCGAAAAGGGTCACAGTGAACAAAAGATTTCTGTAGGAGACAGGATTGGCCACAGGATCTTCTATTTTCTGAACCAAGGAGGACAGCAACATGGAAACCACAGCCACTGGTCCAATTGCTAGCTCTCTTGAACTCCCCATTAGAGAATAAATCAGAGGTGGGACAATGCTTGTGTCTAAATTACATACACCAAATGCAATAAACAAAGCAAAAAAATCAATACCACAGTGAATGAACTGAAGTCTTCAAATACAGCAACCAAAACTAAACAACTTACACAGGCCATATTGAGGATCAAGTTTTGCTAGATTAGCATACCCAATACTCTGTCAAATTCACAAAAGGTATAAAAAGGAAAGAAGAATATCACATTAGAATGCAAAATTATATAATGTTTTTCCAAGTAAATTAAACAGAATGAGATACCTGAGGGACACTAAGGCTAGCCAGTGTCAGACCAGCCATCAAATCGTTTTTAAACTTTGATGCCTTGTAATCTCTTCCCCAGCTGAGGATTGGAAATAGACCCCTAAAGAATGAACCAGCCCGGCTAGCTGAAGTTCTTTTATGCTTAGAGGAGGACTTATTTCCTTGAGGAAAGACACAGTCTTTGATTGAACCAAGGAGCTGCTGCCATGGACCTGGTGGCTCAGGAGAATTGAGCACCCACTGAGCCCTCTCAGCCCTATTGGGGTGGTCCTCAACATGTTGCTGATTCTGCTGCTGCTGCTGCAGCTCAACACTGAAGGCCTCTGTTGGCACTGAACCCATGGTGGTTTGAAGTGTTTGGGTGAACTCTCTTCAGTAACATGTTATGTACCTGCGGAGATAGTTCTGTAACAACCCATGACAGAGATGTTAGTGAATGTAGTCACTAAATGTATATATTTAAGGCTAAAAAGTGCTCTTGGCCAAAAAAAAAAAGAGGCTAAACAGTGCTTTTGACTGATTTAATTAACAGAATTTTAGGAATCACTACGTATAATTGCAGCTTATTCATTACCATTAATTGATGAGCTCATAAGAATAATTAGGCAAGTGGATGATCGCATTGATAACGATTGATGAGATTTAAGATTGACCCACATTTATTTTAATGTCACTTTTTAAAATATGTTTTTGTTGGAGGGGTTTTGGAGCTTAGCTATTGCTAAGTTGATGGTGGCAAAGTGTCATACTTGCTTTTTTTTTGGTCAACAAGTGTCATACTTGCTGGGTAGCGTGGATATTGCAAAGAGTCACCACATATCCAGTAAAATAAGCTCCCATTAATGATAGAAAGACAACATAGGTGCCATTAAAACATGGCTATTACATTCATGAGGGTTGTGATAAGGTAATTATTATGACTAAAGTAACCCTTCCTTAAGCAACAAGTAGATGGACATTTATAAAAAAGATAAGTCACTCATTTATTGAGAAAAATTGAATGGTATAATTATAGAAATTCAAAATGAATAACTATTTTGAAGTGACCGTAATCTACGCTAAAGTGATATAATAAAGCTGAATTATTTGTATACTGCTATCTTATTTGAGAAGTTGAGAATAATTGGTGTGGCCATATATATATACAATATAAACAAAGCTGTACAGTTGCTTGAATTGTTGAAATCAAAGAATCCCACATGTGACTGACCATTCACTGGCAGCCTATGTCTTCCTCAATGAGGCCAAACAGAAATTTATCTGTGCATGAGCCCATGCCAGTCCTTCATAACAGGTCTTCTCCAGAAAAAGCCAGAAGCGTGTGGAGAAAAAACTCCGTACGGTTTTCCCCATAACTAAGTCTAAGAGTGTCTTAATTAGAAGTAAGAAAAAAAAAAGAAAAAAAAAGAGGTTTTGCCCAAGTNAAAAAAAAAAAAAAAAAAAAAAGAGGTTTTGCCCAAGTACAAAGAGCAAAAGACAACAGTACAGGTATGAAGGTACAATGTTTTTCTCAAAATGAAAGATCAAGAATGAAGGACTACATTGGCCAAAAAAGTCTGAAGTACCTACTTTGAAAAATATCTCCAACAGTAATTGTTTGGCTGAGCATTAAGACCAGGTCACAACCCTTGATCATTACCTAATGCGTACTTCAAATAGCCAGAAAGGCCTAATAATATATACCTATCTAAAATAGCAGATAGGTGCACCAAAATGATTTTGTTTATTAGTACCTAATATTTGATTTCTAGCCTCTAGGTACTATAATGTTGGACCATTGGTATGTATTGAAGGTTGGTTTGCCCCTACCCATCACATATATATCATCTTATTTGCATTATACAGTCAATGTGGTTTATTATATATGTTGGGTTGATATGCATTTTAGGCCTAAGTTTGCGATCTATTGGTTGTGTGACATAGTATTAAAGTTCCAGGTTAATCTAAGAGATCTTGAGTTTGAAACCTCCAACCTTCATTCTCTACTTATTTTTTTATAGGGCGAGACTTCACTTATATTGTTTATATATGTTTGTCTCTCTACATATATGTAGAATAATACTGCATACGGAGAATGTTAACTTGATCGATTTACATTATTTAGCATATTCCCTAACAACTTTAGCTTTTGAATTTTGTGATTATCGGACATGCATGATAGTCTCATAATAGTCCCTTGAGTTTTCTTGAATGCAGAGATGAGCCTAGGTGACATATTAGAAAGTGTTTCTTATCTCCATGGCAGGATTCTCATCATGTATATATATTTTTTTTTTACCAAACATGCGAACCAAGACCAGATCTTCCAGTCTAGGCATAATCATCATTGATAATATGTCATTATATATCTCCATGAGATTTAGTATCGCACTCAGTAAATATATTTATATTATTGTAATAAAATAATAAAGCACACTTTAATAGTATTACTGAACTTTGACCATAAACTTTAGAATTTATCAATTAATTCCTTCTCAAATGTGTAATTAGGTCGTTGATTCAAAGGAACGGGTTTTAGGAGTAGGAAGGTATATGAGAAGTAGGAAACAGCTAGATTAAATTGCCCTTATTCCTTAAGCTTATAAACCAATGTTTCATATTTGCCCCTATTAAACATTTGAATCAAAATAGGACACAATTTGAGAACTTTAAAAATTTAGGGACTCTAATGAGAAACTGATCACAATTCAAGCAGCATCAGTGCATCTATATATGGACTCATTAGAATCAAGAAAAGACCTTACACTAATTTCTCCATTTGAGTTATGTGCCATAAATTGAGTTGGTCTGTGGAACAGTACCTAACCTAATGGTTCTTGGACAGGGACGTATTTGGACTTTCACAAGCAGGAATGGAATGAAAACCGAAGAAATTGGGTATTGTCATGTGAATAAAGTCAGCAGCACCATCATGTAATTGAGATATATATGAAGTTCTCTGCCCACTACTTAAGAGAATGATAGAGATGTGTGGAGGAGGTTAGCCTGGACATGACTTTGTGCATGACATGGTCCCCTTTGCGTCAATCTAAGGTCCATATAGAGTCCCCTCCAACATAGTAAGCTTCTCACCATTGAATAAAGGCATGCATGCACCACCACATTCCCAAGAGAGTCCCCATATCTATCTTCAACTTTAATTGCAGTACCTACACCACCTTTGACATATATTCTTGCATATTATGCAGCTTTTGACCCTCAATCACATTCCCTGTGAATCCCCTTTTCCTTCTCATTTGAAAGTGTTACTTGCATATATCTTCTTTAAATGCAAGGAGGGAAGGCTTGTATATGCTTTTATATATGCATGCAGTTTAATTATTACAATTTGCTCACTTCTATACCTACTGCAGAATGTGCAAGAATGTATGGAACCCAATTCTATAAACAAGTTTTTGGTGCTTTTATATTCAAAATCATCTCGTTTTGTGTTTGGAATTTGGTATTTTGGATGTATAGGGATAATAAAAGTCTAAAATGATGGAATTCTAAATATAAGCACAAGATCAGCACAAAATAGACAAGTAAATCTGATTTCATTTCATATATTCTCTGTCATTATTATTATTATTATTATTTTGTAACAAAGAAAATTCTTACTATTCATCAGGTATAAGATCTTCAAGTGAATTTCTAGTCCATACAACCATTCCCATATCACACATAGAAGTTAAAATTAAACTTAGGTTGACGCCTGAATTGATAACTCACCTCATGCTTATATGATTGGACCACTCACTAAATCATTCTTTTACAAAAAAAATCCTGGGATCAAGTTACATTATGATTACGCAATTGAGCTGATGTGATAATTGCCCATTTTACAAGTGGGACTATGCATTCCAAAGATTTCAAAGACGCCTTGTGTAGCAATTGCTAGTTGGTAGCTAGTGGAAGTCAATTTTTTAAACAGAGTTTGGTGGTTTTGGGTAAAAAAGGGCTTTTATTTCAGAGAAGGTTTACAAACTAAATGTGGAGATCATGAGAGTCTTTTCCCTCTCATCTGCTTGAGCAATTAAGCTGATGGTTTTGGACAGAATTGAGGGAAGGTTCATAAAACGTGATGTGCATTTGCATGAGTACCCTTTTTGGTGCTTTTTCTAAAAGAAAAAGCACTTGAAAGCCTTGTACAGTATTAGAGGTAACCTGGCTATACTTATAAGCATCTGTCACTTTGCTGCTCATAATGCTTTGGGAAAAGGATTATTCTACACATTTAAATACCTGCATGGTAGGGATTTTGATACCATTTTATATAATAATATAGATTTAGAGCTGATTAATTATTCTCTTATATTTTAGAATAAATTAATTATTGCAACACAATAAAAAAGGGCAAAAAAAAAAAAAAGACAGCCTAGTAGTGGCCAAACCAATAACAAAGTACTTACAAGAAGAAGCCCAAAAGGCTAGATATTACATGTTTGAATACTAGGTTTTCTTATTCCATAACAAAGAAAAAGAAAACAAAAAGACGACATCTTTCATTGTATTTTTTTTCTTTTTAGCATTTGCTATGCACACCCTAGCAATGATCAGTGTAGTTGTAAGATTCTAGATTTGATCAGTGAACCTGAGACGTGGTGTAACACTTGTGAGTAATGAGTATGTTTGATGAGCCCGGTGAGTATTTGTTGGTCCATGTGAACAGTCCCAAAACTGAGATGTTTTGGTTCGGGGCCAGTGCTTTGGCCCATGAATATTAATTGGGCCACCGTCTCATCCTTGAGCCCAACTAAGCTAACCGGAAAAAAAAATAAAAAATAAAAAATAATAAAGAACAAATAAACACAATACATCCCATTCTCCACATGTTCTACACATAAGTCCTCCCACATGAGGAGCAAGATACATAAAACAATTCTTTTTCTTTTCTTTTTCTCATTCAAGCAAGGGAAATGAAAAGATTATATCTTGCCATGACCATTTGAATTGGTTCTTGTAGTTTCGTAGTTGTTTTAATTGTTTCAATGAAACCTTTGTTTGAGTCAATGCAGTACTCTAAGCCTTGAAGTTGGTCCATAGGTGGATGGCTTATCTCTTTTGGTTTAGGAGCTGTCATGGCTAGCTAATGCCCACTTGGATCACAACCCTTCTTTTGCCTCTCAAACCAAACAGGTAGTGTCTACTAAATGAATCAAACAATGCAGAGAGGGGAGAGAGCATGAATGATAATCAAAAAGTACAAAGAGGAAAGCTAATAGATGATGAAAGCAAAGGAGGACTGAG
The DNA here is from genome assembly GCA_003254885.1 of Purshia tridentata. Taxonomy (NCBI): domain Eukaryota; kingdom Viridiplantae; phylum Streptophyta; class Magnoliopsida; order Rosales; family Rosaceae; genus Purshia; species Purshia tridentata. The sequence goes on along the minus strand of QANT01003658.1, from coordinate 563 downwards.
AAAAAAAAAGTTAGAGAGAGACAAGGATCACTGCACAAGTGAGACTTAGAAAGCAAACCTGATTTTTCTCCTTAAAAAGGAGATAATTAAGTTCTAGATATTTCGACCAAAAAACAAAAAACAAAAAAAATTGTCAATAAACTGGAGTGAGAGTTATATGTCAGACAAAACAAAAAGAGTAGGAGTTATGAACTCAAAAAAAAAATAAGGCCAATAAAGAACTCAAAAGGAAATAATCAAATAAACCTTCTTCTTCATTAGATTATTCTAAAGTGTAGAAATTAATTTTATATATGTGTATGTGTGTGTATATACATAAGATCAGATAGTCCAAATGAAAAATCGTCTTCTATATCAATATTACTAATACATATATATGGCAACAACATAATGCTAAATGTAAGCAAAAGAGATTTCGCAAAAATTTGAATCAATTAAAATTAGATTTTCGTTAAATTTTTAGATGGTAAAACCATTAAGATAAGGGTATGAATGTTTCAATCAAAAGCCGATGGTAATCATCTTGGACCATTATACCTCTACCTTATCAATTCTACAATAAA
>QANT01003656.1:0-36365 GCA_003254885.1 Purshia tridentata | reverse complement strand
GGGTATCACATATGGACATATACATATCGATGATTAATTGATGAGTTGGGATGCAGTTGGCATTCATATCTATATATATATATATATATACACAACAAGACTTTAGTGTAGGATCTTACAAACTTCTAATTTGTGGAATCCCCCTTGTGGGGCCTACACGAGTTGTTTTGTGTCGATCTGAACCGTTCATTTTTTACATCTTCATTGATTGATCATCCTCACAAAAAATTAGCCAAATCGAAAATCATTTGCCTATCTAATTTTGATAAAAAAAAATAGACGGTTTCCTCGAAAATATTTGATTCATTCATTTGTTTGATCAAAGTTAGATAGGCAAATGGTTTTTAATTTGACTAATATTTTTCAAGGACGATTAATCAATGAAGATGTAAAAAATGAATAGTTCGGATTGATATAAAACAACTCGTATTGGCCCCACAAGAAGATCCCACAAATTAGAAGTTTGTGGGAATCCCACTATAGAGCTGGCCTGTATATATATACACGCCCTTTTAAGTGTAGGATTCCATATTTATGGGATCCCTCATGAGGTCCAAACCATATAGTATTTAAACTATCTTAACCGTTTATTTTTCAAGTCTATATTCAAAGATCATCCTTACAAAAAACTTAAGCAAATCAAAAACTATTAAACTATCAAATTTTAATCAAATAAATAAATGAACAAAATATTTCGATAAATACTTAAAATTGTAATCATTTAATCAACGATCAAATGATTTCTGATTAATCTACTTTATTGCAACCACAATCCTTCAATGGAGACAAAAAAAGTAGACGTGTCTGATTATCAGAATATAATATGGAGTCGACCCATGCGAGATTCCACAAATAAGTCTAATGTGAGGTCCCATACTTTAGCGGGCCTATATATATATATTTACAGGGACCTTCAAGTGTGCCTAGATTTAAGCTTACTTGTGAGATGGGTCTGATGGGCTCACTCCATACAGTTTTTCAATAATCCAAACTGTTTATTTTTTAGGTCTATTCATAGATCATCCTTACAAATAATTAGCCAAATCGGAAACCATTTACATATTTAACTTTTATCAAACAAATAGATGGTTTCATGAAAATTATTTGATTCTTTTATTTGTTTGATCAAAGTTAGATTGGCAAATGATTTTCGATTTTCTTAATTTTTTGTAAAGATCTTTAAATACAAAGATCTAAAGATTAGACGATTCGGATCATTGAAATACTATATGGAATGGGCCTCTATATATATATATATTTAGGCTATGTATTATTTTTGTCCTTTGAAACAAACTTCTTTTTTAACTTTGCCCCTAAAACTTAAATCTTTCCACTTTACCTCTCGAACTTTACAATCTCATCTATACCCACAACTCTATCTATTATCTGGAGTTCTAAAGCTCCGTTTTGAGTGATTTTTATATGGTGTTAAAAAAGAGATTCATAGCTTCAAAATGAGTATAAGATTGATGATTTTGGTGGAGGCTTGATTAGTGAAAAATCAAATCAAAGTTGAGATAAAAACTGGACAAATGGATGAAGTTGAGTTTCGGGAGAGTAAAGTGAGAGAATTTACCCTTGTAATACAAAGTTCGAAAGGTAAAATGAGAGAATTTAACTTTTAAGGGACAAGGTGAAAAATAAATATGTTTTAGGGAGCAAAAACATATAAAAATATGACCAAAGTGTAGTTGTCTAGCTAGCTACGTGCTCTACACCATATGTACCATATTATTAAAAGAAAAAAATAATTTTAGTTCTCATATTTTACCTTAAAAATAAATTTAGACTATATAGTTTCAAAATTCTGCATTTAATTCTTTTATTTTATATTGAAATTATGTATGTAACTTCAATTTGGTTTTAAAAAAATTAAAATTTTGAATTTGTTAAACTTGTATTTATATTGCATAAAACATAAAATGCATATATATTGAAACCATAATAACTAAATATGTTTTCAGAGTAAAACATAAACAAACAAAAAATACATAAATATATATAATATATCCCACTTACAAGTTGATGAATATCATGCCCGTAGTCATTATTGTTGTGGCCCCATTTAGTGGGAATTTGGGAATCATTCCTTCACCCTCGTACTACAAATCGTTGCTTCAATTCTTGCATTCATTATGAATGTATGATACATGTCACACATCAATACATCATATACTAAATTATGGGTAGCACATCATAATTAAACACACATATTATATACATGTCACACATCAATACATCATATTCTTGCATTCAATTCTTCCAAATTGCACTTGACTGTGCTAGTGCATGTGGAACCAATTTGAAAGGGATTAATTTACTTACTCAAACCATATATTCACGTGGACGCTGAAATTTTGGGCCAATTGATGTTTTTCTAATTAAACACACACACATATATATAGGCCTCTTTTAGTGTGGGATCTTACATTTAAGCTTATTTGTGGGATCCCTCATAGGCCCACTACACATTGTATTTCGATAATCAGAACCGTCTATTTTTTTTTTCTCCATTGAAAGAACATGCTTGCAAAAACTTAGATTTATTGGAGACCATTTGACCGTTGATTAAATGATTACAATTTCAAGTGTTAATCGAAATATTTTGTTCGTCTATTTATTTGATCAAAGTTTCATAGCTTAATAGTTTTTGATTTATTTGATTTTTTGTAAGAATGATATTTGAAAATAGACTTAAAAAATAGACGATTCGGATCGTTTAAATACTACATGGAATGGCCTCCATGAGAAACACTCGAAGGGGCATATATATATATATATATATATTTTTTAAAGCTGCTATTTCTCTTACTATATACACGCTTTATAACTATTTTGTGAAATAACAAAAATCACCCAAAACAAAATTATCATAAAGGACATAAAATAAAATAAAATAACCAAACAAACCAAACTCACCCAACTCCATTGTCGGACATTTTTAATTTAAACATTTAAGATAAATTTTTAACCAAATAAAATAACCAGACATTTTTAATTTAAACATTTAACATTATCTAGTTTTATATTTTTTAATTTGAAATAATAAATGATAATATCCATTTATATTATATAAGAAAAAAAATTATTAACTCATAAAAAATAATCATTAATATCCATATATATTATATAAGAAAAAAATTTATTAACTCATAAAAAATAATCAAACAAATAAGAGAAAAAAAATTATATATATAGGTACATTTCAATTGTACCAATATTTGGATACTAAGGTACATTTCAATTGTATTAATTTAAATTTCTATATGGTTTTAATTCGAATGACCCTTCAAAATTGAATCTATTTCTAATTATTACTAAAAGAAAATTTATTAAAGAAAGGCAAACAGTCAGGGTAAAGCCCAAACAAGGAAAACAGAGAACAAAGCAACACTGAGAAAATAAAATCCAACTAACCCAAAAAGGGAAAGCCCAAATGACGCTAAAAACAAAACTATATAAAACAAAGAAAACAATATAGGAAGTAAAAATACAACGCCAAGCAAGCTTAATGAACAGAGAGACACCGCGGAGGGAGAGAATGCATGTCAACCCCAGAAACAAACACCTTCTCAAGGGGGAGATGGGAGACCATATTTCGACAAAATGCCCAATGCCAATTAATGGATATATTATAATTTATGTACATTATGTGGCTGTCCATAGATAGGGCAAAATTTGGGGTTGCCTCCAATTATTAAGAGTGGTCTCCAATTATTCATTGCCAATAAATAGATGTTGTCACTTTTTACACATCTTGTTTTATTTGGAATAATATAAAATGAATACCAAGTTGTAGCTCACAAGTTTACGGATCATTAGGTACACTGATAGCATATAAGTACGAGATAAATCTTATGAGGAATGGAATTGGTAGAGGTAATAATTCACTTAACTACCATTTATTGAAAGCAATTAAAGCAAGGGGGTTAAGAAGTGATAACTAACCTAAGTGCATAAAAAATAAATGATATCCCATTGTTAAACTAACATTCAGAATCAACCCTAATTCTTGGTTCTACACTAACTATGCTAAAGTTCAGCTACCAACTAGGTTTGATTAGTTCCTAGCAATAAATGTATAGCAGATTCGTGTTTCCTTAGGCATGAGCTTAAGGCTTTGATTATTTTCTTTAACCAATTAACTACACATATGTCTCCATCAGCTATGATTGATAGTCGATTTCTTGAAGCCAAATACATGCATAGTGTTAAGTTCATTTTTATAACATTTATTTAACCTTCAAATCTTACATTTTAGTCCTTGTGATTTAATTTTTTTCATATTTTAATTCTTATTTTAATTAGTGGGCTAAATTAGGTTTTACCTTATATTTTAGTTTTAATTAGGTTTCTTTTATTTTTAAATTAATTGTAAGAGTTCTAAGTAAGTTATTTTTATTTTGAAGGTTTTTGTTTAAACTCAAAGGCCCAAAAACAAAGAAACTTGAAAGAGCCCAAAGGAAATTGAAGAAGCCCAAACATGCAAAGTCCATTTCTTCTCTCAGCAAATCATATTACGATACATGGCAATATGACAACTTTTTCTTGGCTATCATCAACCTTCTCACACATGACTCACATTTCCTTTTGTGTAAATGGTGTCACAATAAATTGTTGACACGTCTTTATTTAGATATTTTAAACCCTAGTCTTTGCCTATTTAAAGAAACCTTTAGCTCATATTTTAGGATCCTTACCTCATATTTATTTTTGCTACCTCTTTTAGTATTCTCTTGAGATTTCTCTCAAATGCCTTTTTGGCTATTTTTTTAGTGAGAATAGGAAGTTTTAATATTTTGTTCATGCACTTCTTAATTAATGCAATGAGAGTTTGATTTTCATGTCTTTCTTCTTCTCCTTCTTTTATTTATTTATTTACTTCTAAGTTATTATTTTATTTACTCTTGTCTAGCTTAAATGTCATTTTATTCTTCTTTTCCCTTTTATTTTAGTTTAATACTCATGGATGGTCACTAAACCTCCTCACCAAAGTGAGGGGAAAGCACCACCATGAAAATTATCAAGTAAGCTTTCCTTAGTTAATTTCTCACCATTTAGATCTTACAAATTCTAGATTTTGTTCATAAAATGAGAAAGAATTAATTTTTCACCCATGGTATCATTTATCATGGGTAGTTAGAAATTCTTTCCACATTTTTGCTTTGTAATCAATTGTTTTAATATAAGCTATTTGAACTCTAGTTGTTCCTTAGTTTTGGTTCACTTGGGTTACTTAAAGTTTATAATTTTTAAGCATGAACAATATCTACCATACAATTATTTAATTTAGAACATAAAATATAAATATTATTAGGTGTGGGCATCAAGTTGACTCTTAGGTATCCTCTTATATGGAAAATTACTAAGAAAATTACTAGAATAATAATTATGGTGGTGTAGAACCTTAAACTTGGTGTTTATACCATTGTTCAAGTTCTAGTCTTTAAATTATTGCTATTTTATTTCTTTTAATTATTGCACTTACTTTCTAATCTTTAAAAATTATTGCTATTTTATTTCTTTTCAATTATTGCACTTACTTTCTACTCTTTAAATTATTGCTCTTTTATTTATTTTTAATTCTTGCATCTAAATTTCTAGTCTAGTAAACTTAAAAAACCAACCAATCAATCTCTCTAAACTAGGTTAGTTTTAAAGTAATCAATGTCTATATTACGTGCATCCATTTTATTAAACATTCTCTTGGGTTTGATCTCGCTCTTACGAAACCTTTACTACAAAGATTCGTTTTATTGCAAGTAAATATAAATAAAAATTTACAACACATAGAGTCATTAAGTATTATGAAATGATGAACAAACTTGCCAATAGTGGTAAGACGAGCATCCACTACCACCAAGGAATGTAATTTCGATTTCGCTGGAAATTTCGACGAAAATTTCGATCAAATTTCAATTTCACTAGGGTTTAGACAAAAAAGACGGAAATTTTGAATAAAACTTTACCATATGCTTATTTAATATATTATCTACTACATTTATAAAAAACATTGAAAAAAACCAAACCATATTACAAGTTTCATGTGATATATGGTGAATATAATGCGCACTGAAAACAAATTCTGTTAAAAAATTGTGATATAAGATGAATATAAAGTAAATTATAATAAATCTTATATACTCTATAATATATATTTTATATTCTTTAGCATATAATGTATAATAGACCCTTTTTTTTCCCGTCTTTTCTTTCCTTTCCTTTTTTTTTCTCTTCTTTCCTTCCTTTTGTTTGCCACCGTTCCTTCTTTGTTTTATTTTTTCTCTTTTTTTTCTTTCCTACTTTCCCAAGCGTCCTTTTGGCTTTTCAATTCCTTCCCACATTCCCATACACTTCTCCCTGTGACTGCCTAGCTCTTTCTAGATCTCTCTTTTTCTTCCCTTTTTTTTTTTTTTTCCTTTTCTTTCCTTTCTTCCTCCCAGACTTCCTCACTTCCTCAGTTTCCCAGTTCCCCCCTTTCCCCCTTCTCCCGTAACTCTCTCTCCTAGTCCCATATCTTTTTTCTCTCCTCTCTCCTCAATCCCCGATCAGTCACCTCTCTCTTCCTCCTTATTGCATCTCTCTCGATCTACCAACCCCTGCCGCCAAAACCCACCGAAAATCCAGCTCCAACTAGCCTCATCTCCTCCCAAAACCTAAACCCAGTCTTTTTGTATCGAAATTTTTCTGCAAAATTTTGCCAAATTTCTATTTTTCTCGAAATTTCCGAAATTCAAATGAAAAAAAGGCTAGAAGTGTGATTTCATTTCAACACCCTCCAAAAACGATAATTTCACCGAAATTTCGCCGAAATTATCGATATTACACTCCTTGACTACCACTTATAAAACCAAATCTCATGAATTCTATAATATCTTGTAAATTCAAATTTTTTTTTTATAAGTTATCTAGTTTATAGAAAGTTTTAAGTTAAAAAAGGCTTTTAATGATGCTTAAGGGATAAAATTAAAACAAGAGTTGAGGATCAAGTGTGACATAGCCAATCATAATTTCGTGCAACCGTCTTGTCAGCATGCCCAGCAAGGAGTGCGCCACATGGCGCTGTCAATCATTGTTCAAGACATTTTTTTTATTTTCCTATCAACTTAAAAAATTAACTAAAAATAACTCGGGTCTCGAAATAATTTCACGAAAAGAACAATTTGACTTCCAGAATTTTTATCAAAAAGCCAACTTAACCAAAATAAATTCCAAAAAATCAAATAATAGCCTAAAATAATTATCCAACTTTGGAAATTCATAACTCCTTCATCCTAACTCCAAATTCAACGAACCAAACATCGTTACTCTCAATAAATTATGCTCTACGCTAATAAGGTCAAACCTTAGTCACTAGGTCCTCAGAAAAATTCGTCAACTCTAACAAGGCGTAAATTCTTATTTATATGGAATGTAAAATACTAAAAATTATAGGTTTGTCCTCGAGATTACTTGTTCACTGGAAGAGGTGTGGATACCTTTTCCTCATGTTGGATTCCAGTTCCCATGTTGCTTCTTTTACTCCATAGTGTTACCATTGTACCTTGACCAACGGTACTTTCTTATTCCTAAACTTTTTTGTTTCATATGCAGGATACAAACGGGTCTTGCCGCATATAACACATCTTGCTCCAAAGGTAAATTCACCCAAGGCATAATCTATGAAAGTTCAAGTGCACTTTTCTTGAGTTAGGACATATGGAATACGTTGTGTACGTAAGATAACTATGGCGGTAACTCAAGTCTACAAGCAACTAGCCCTACACACCCAATAACCTTAAAAGGTCCAACAAAACAAGGAGACAACTTTTCTCGACCTTTAAACCGAAGGACTCCCTTTCAACACCAATCAATACGTCTACCACCAATTTATCTTATAATCATATTAATGATCATGATGCCATATGGATTAAATGCTATGCACCTCAATGCATGCATACCTGATCTGCAATAGATACAACACATGACAGTGAACCCACACTAACTGATAGTCAAATACATCAACTACTTCCCTGTTAGTAAAAACTAAACAGGTAGTGACATCCTTACCTACCTAGTTTACTCTTAAAAGTGGTAACCACACGGTTGTGTGTACAACCACAACCGCTCATGGGGAGCTGTAGCTCACTAGGACAACCCACCTGTGGGGTTTAGGGGATTGAAACCCAAGGTCAATTCTATGGTGACCCTTCATCTCAAGTTAGTGGTCTAAACATTCAAAACATCATCGAAATAAACAATTTATTAATAATTATTGATATGCTCTATGCCTTGCCAATTTCTGATGAAATCTAAGCATCATATCTAGTAATTATCAGTATAATCAATTTATTATTTATTGATTAGCATGCCCAGTTGTCATACCAATTTATCATGCAATATAGGCAACACATCAACTATTATTAACGTTAATTGTTGTCATTACAATTTTATGTTTATTGCATTTTAGAACAATCCAATTAAGCTCTTTATGTTTAAAATCATTATATATTAAATTTTTTCTCAGTCCAACCTTGCTTATCCACTGTGTCTTGGCTCAAACAGCTCAACAATGACACATATATTTTAAATAGTTCTCTATCTGACATTAATAGTCTTTACCGAGTAACAATTTAATTCGATTATGATATCCAATTATGAGATTGCAATGGAGTGTTTTTTTTTTTTTTTTTTNTTTTTTTTTTTCAAAATCTCTAATTGTGATTCTTTGAAAAGATATCTTTATAATTGTGAGTCGGTTGAGATATGATTAGAAAAACCTTGTTCTAATTATCATCTCACCCATATGCTTAAGCCGAAGTCTTTTACTTCAAGGTAAGACAATAGATCCTTCGTTGACCATTCATTAGCCTTCGTACCCTTTTCATTATACCTCGGCACACGTGCATTGTATCACCAAAATATAATGAGCAGCCATCTAAGACAATGCTAGGTCAAAGAACTCATTCGAATCAGCTGCTATAACCTTATGAGATCTTGATTGCTGATTGTTTCACCTCACACACAAATTTTATCTAGTTGGATGCTTCAGTGGACCTATGCTTCAATAGGCACCCATACTCTTGCCCTAATGTCACTTACATGCATAGTAGACTGACTGTCACCTTAACCGGGCAAGCTCTAGAGTGATTCGAAATCAGTAACTATGTAACAATCACTAAGTTGAAATTAGAATGTGTCAAGTCACCGATTCGAAATCAGTAAATATGTGATAATCAGAGATTAAAAATCAGTAATTGTGTGACAGTCAGCGTGACAGGACCCTCTCTGAATTCCTCCCTGGAACTCAGAATGATCCTACGGGAATCCAATATCAAGGAAAATCCTACCGAAATTTTGGCAGAACCTCCCCAGAAATTGAACTAACCCTTTCTCCACGAAGACCTGCAAAACACTTCTAAGTACCACAGCTCCTCTACCACAACTAAAGGGTCTCCGACCCAAATTTCAACACCAATTAATTAAGTATTCAAAGGGTTATCAAGGCTGGCTACAAAATTCACAAGCTCGCTAGATTTCCTCGACGTCTTTGGCACAACTGCTCCACCGCTACAATCTGGGGGAAATTAAAATGACAACAAAGGATAAAGCTAATGAGATAACTCAGTGAGTGGACATAAATCAAAATAAATATTAATAAACCTTTACTTTCAAGTTTCCTTAAAATTTATCAAACCTTCTTTGAAATCCTCCAGTTTTAAAATAACTTTCATAAAATTTACGGGATAAATAAACCAATACTTAAAATCCACTTTGAGATTTTCTAGGAAAGTAAATAAAACAAATTAAACTGACAAGCATCAAACCAAAACTGAAGTTTATATCCTTTGAAACATTCTTATAAAACTGATATAATAATAAACATTCACCCAAACAGTTACCCACCAAACCTGCCGTACATGCGCAGGACCCACAACCTGCCGTACGCATGCAGGGCCAATAGCCTGCCGTACATGCGCAGGGCTCACAACCTGCCATACGCATGCAGGGCCAATAATCCTGCCGTACATGTGTAGAGCCAGGGTCTGTCATACACATACAGGGCCAACATACTTGCCATATGTGCACGCAGGGTCACCCCCAAAGGGCAAGGCATCCTGACACACGGCCCAAAGCCTATGTGTGTGCCGTGATGGGTCCCAAAGACCTATATAATCTGATAATCTGAAAGGTACTGCGAAGGGTGGTGTGAAAACCATTTCCCATAAATCTCTTTTCGTCCATAAAAACATAACCTTTCCAAAACTGGGAAATCATTAAACCAACAACTATGAAATCCTTTTCAGTAACCAAACCCTTAATATTTCAAGATACGAATAAACCACATATGTTTACTTTGAGAAATCAAAACGTTTCCAAGTACGTCAAATCCATTTCCATACTTCAGAATCGAATAATATTTCTCAATTAATAAACTCAATTAAACCCCAAATATAAATACGAATTAAATCATGAAATTCATAAAGAATTTATAAACAAAGTTTAGGAAATGAAGTCCACTCACAGAGATAGCCTAGCTTTGGTCTCCGACTGGATCATCTCTGGGCTCGAAAACGTCGCCTAACACGAGAACGACAATATGTTAGAATACTATTCAATTTACGATCGTAAAAACACAAGTGCACGTTCTAGGCCTTACGCTCCAAAATCTATATTTAACTATAGCCCAACTTATTTTCCGTCTCGACTCAAAACCCATGCCACTAGCTTATGTTTATCCGGTAATTTTCCAATAACCTCCATTCCACCTAACTTGACCGAGGATCGTCTGGGTGTCGTTTTGACAACCCATAAGTGCCCAATTTCATCCCAAACTCACCATAAATACCTTAGATTTCTAGAATTCCCGAAATGGGCATAAACACCAACAGTCAAACTTCCAATTTCCTTAATAATTTCTCAAATTTCTCATTCCAAACTTCAATTAGAAGTTTCTAATGACGGAAATTACCTAAAACATCTAACAATTTGATTCAATTTCAAACACCCATGCTAAACCCGAAAATGGCCTCAAACCCCAAAATTCAATCTTCCACAATTTCTCAAAATTGAATCACCAAATTAGAGGGAAGGAAAGCCCATGAAAGGAGGGAGAAAACTCACCAAAAACTAGGGCCAATCATGGCCGGAGACAGCCAGAATCGGTGGAGAGAACTCGCAGCAAAGCTGAGTTTTTCCGAGCTTTTCACTGCACGGGGAAGCGACGGCTAGCGAGGGGAAGGACTGGGGTGGCTGGCCGGCAGCTGGGAAGTCGTCGAGGGGGGGTTGGGCTGACCGGAGGTGTGCTACACTGTCACACCAGTCGCGCGCGCAGAGGGAGAGAAAGAGAGATCGGGAGAGAGAGGAAAGAGGGGCTGGGGGCGGCGTGAGCTTGCTGGCCGACGACTGGTGAAGTCGGCGGTGGGTCTAGGTGGCCGGAAGGGCTGGGTGGTTGCCCAGGGGGNTGGCCGACGACTGGTGAAGTCGGCGGTGGGTCTAGGTGGCCGGAAGGGCTGGGTGGCTGCCCAGGGGGGAGAGGAAGGGAGAGATGTCGGGCTGGGGGGGTGCTGCTGCCTACGCGTGGAGAGGAAAGAAGGGAGAGAAATAGAGAGAGGAATATTCCAAAATTTTTTGGAATATTAAATGCCATTTCCTCAAAATTACAAATTTGCCCCTCACTTTGAACCTTCGTATTTCACAAACCGTAGCTCCAAACGACGCATACTACGTCTACAAATTCGTGGAGTCGAGCTCTACACAACCATGTCAAAGTCAACTCTAAAATCCGAGCAATTTAAAAAGTCAACTTTTGAGTCTCTTAACACTTTCCTAACTTTTTAACCATAGCTCTAAACGACCTATGCCGCATGTCAATGAAGTCGTGAGCCTAAGACCTTCCTAACTGACCCAAGGTCAAAGCTAGAATCTTACTAGAACCAAAAGTCAACGTTGGGTCCTATTAACATTCACTTAGGAAGGTACGGATCGTTACACAGCGATTTAAAAATCAATAACTGTGTGACAATCACTGATTCAAAAATAAATAATTGTGTGACAATCATCAATTCAAAATCAATAACTTTGTAACAATCACTGATTAGAAAATCAATAACTGCGTGTGTACAAAAACAACAAAATTAATTTAAAAAGAATCATCCAAAAACTGTATTTTCGAATACACACTCATTTAGTACACAACAGAGACTGAAAATTTGAAGTCATAAAACCAAATAAAAGTCAATTGAACCCTACAATGGAACATGAAAAATCAGTATTGCATAGTTTCATAAACTATAAAAACTAATTAAGTAACTATGCAACATATACTAAAAATTCAAAAAATTTCAAATTCATTTCCCAAAATCATATCAGAGAGCTTATGACTCACCAAAATCATGCTTGACATAGACTAATATTATTCTCTATATATATATATATATATATATATGCATATTTGGAACTATTTTGTCAATATGCAAAGATACATATTAGACATTGTTAGGCAGTATAAATATTTGACATTGTTTGACACTAAGCATATTAGTCACATGGTTTTATTGACTTTAGATTACAAAAAGAACAACATTCATAACCAAGTTGAGCAACCAAGTAAATACAAGCATATATTCCTCAAAATTGATTTCCTTTAGTAAAAAGAAAGCAACAACAATATGATCATTTTCTAAGTCCATAACATGGATGTAGTCTCAGATCTATAATCTGTTCGTGATGAAAATTGGTAATTAGACAATCAATCTGTGTGTATTTGACTGATTCCATATGATGACCCATAAAGTGAAGTATTAGCAGCAGGTGAAATATAAAATCATATGGTCCAAGCCCAATAGATTCAGTATGGAACTAGTAGATGGATATCAATCAACAACTACATTAAATCCTACCAAACATCTTAAAGGAACGAAAAATCTTGATAGATTTTACATATCGTAGTACCATCCTTGCTGCGATAGTCATGTCCATAAATATTAAGCTAGGCAATCTTCCAACAGCTACTTGCTAAATGTAAGAGATAAAATTAATATCTTGACCACCATGCAATAGAGCAACAAATATCATGACAATAGAAAGCTAGAAAGAGAGATTCTTGATTATAATGGTGTATGCAAAATAAAGAGGCTCAATTTCTGCATTTAATAACATAAAGGCCAGAGAAAATAAATCACACAGGCAATACCATATTGGCAGGTTCACTTTGCAATAAACACTTGTCAATATCTAGAACTTTATCGAGGAAGCCAAGAGCATGCAGTCCAAGGCGTGGTTCTCATTTTCATCATGTTTCTCCAATAGTAATGATTCTCTAGGCCCCATTTTTCAGAATCAAATGAGAACTCCATCTACAATGAACTCTAATTCTATGTTTCGTTTGTATGAAATTAAGATTAGAAAAGCACCATGTACAACCCCAAATCTTCTGTAATTCAAAATGAAAACAAACCTTTTCAATTTATTTCTTTTTCCCAACCCTTTTCAACTATTTTCCATATCATTTCTCTTCAATTTTCTCAACGGAGCCTAAATTCCAAAACAAAAATAAATAAAAAATACAAAAACACATAAAATTGAGCTGGCTTACAGTTGAAGAGCTTCAAGAAACTTGTTATACTCCTGCCCCGTCCAGCTCTCTTTGGACTTGGTGATTGTATATGGCTTCTGGATTATCTTACTCTGATCCTCCAGCAGCAACAATGGTACAAGCACTCTTACTAGTCACAACGTAGCTGCTCTAGTAGTTGTTGGTTACAGTGTCATGAAATTGGTGGGATCCAAGAAGTGTCTGGCAAGTCCGCTGGAGAGAGAGAGATAGAGGGAGTGACGATGAAGGTGAAGTTGAATTAGCGGCGAGTTTAGGCGATAGACTCGGTGAGAGCTCCAATGGAGTTGAAGAACAAGGCATTCACGGGTGCCATTTTTATCTACGAAGTGTTTGATCATTGGCTTCACAACTTTAACGAAAAGAGAGATAGGATTTGAGAGGAAATAAGAGAGGGCAAGACGTTAGGGGGATGAAAGACAGTAAAAATAAATGCGTAAAAACAAGGAAGAGATCTTACCCCCCCCCCNCCCCCCCCCCCCCCCCCCCCCCCCCAAAAAAAAAAAAGGGAGGGAAGGGATAAAAACTTAATTCAATACATGAAATGTTCTAACATAACTGAAAGTGGGCTCGACGTTTTGAGTATTGTGTAATTTTGAAACATTTGGCCTTGACTATTATGAGAAAGCAAATTGTACATTGATTAATGTTTAAATTATTTTGTTTTTTATTTGTAATTTGCTATACATTCTTTTGCAGACATATATGGAAAATAGGTTACAAGAGAAGAATAAGGTATTTTTTTTTTTTAGGCATCTCTCTATCCTCACTCTTAGTCTTCGATCTCTTTCACATGAGAAGAATAATTAATGTAAGAAACCGCCTCATTCTCTCTCTATCTGTTTTTGTTTTTTTTAACAAGGTTGGTGTTTATAATTTGAGGTTAAATGTTCCTACAAACCAAATGCTACCGTGAATTTAAAGATGAGAAATTAATAATGGGAACAATAGTCAAGTATTGAAAAACACAAAATAGACTCAACACAAAAGGTAGAAGCAAGTAGATATTTTCAAAATGCAAAGAAAGCTAATCACCTTACGTCTGTGGATGCTTATGGAATAATCCAAAATGAAAAAAGTGATAAAATGATACATTTTATACCAAGACTTTCAATATTTTTTAAACACATGGAAGATGAATAAGTTTAAAACAAAAGAGTAAAAAGTGTTGCAAATAATAAAAAGTATAAGGTAATCTTTCACATAATTTGATTTGTGTATCATATTTGTCCTTCAACTCTGTCACTTTTACATGATTAATTGTATTAAAATTTTTGTATGTAGGACAATCCTAGAAGGTCTGAAACATATTTACAAAAAATCGATAGTTCAAGGAAGGTTGTTGGATGAAAGGAGCTATATCATTGGGGAAGAAAGGTTGGCTCTTATAAACATTAAAGGTTTTCACCATGAGAAGGGCTGTGAATTGGTGAAGCATATGAACATCAAAGATTTTCAGAAGTTCATGACAACTGTGTTGCATGCATCTCAAATGAAATACTTGCATTTCAACAATTTTGAATTAGATCTATTCTTGAAATATTCAAATCCGCAATTAAGTTACTATTTTAAAATTTCATAAATGCTTCTTATATTTGATTTTAATCAAATTGAAATGTGCATTTTTATCCAAGTGTTTTTTTTCTTCAGCTACACTAAATCACATTTCAATTTGATAAAAACAAAATATATGATGCCTTTATGAAATTTTAAAACAGTAACTTACTACGAATTTGAATATTCCAAGAACAAATCCAATTCAAAACCGTTGAAATGCAAGTGTTTCATTTAAGATGCATACAACACAATTATTATGAACTTCTGAAAACCTTTGATGTTCATATGCTTCACAAATTCTCAGTCCTTATCACACTGAATTTCGAAACCTTTGATGTTATAAGCGTTGACCTTTCTTCCCTAATAACATAGCTCCTTTCATCCAATAACCTTTATGCACTATCCATTTTTTGTGAATACACTCCAAACCTTCTAAGATCGTCCTACACACAAAAAGTAAAAAATAATATCATGTAAAAGTGATAGAGTTGAAGAAGGACAAATATAATATACAAAACAAATCATGTGAATGATTACCTTATACTTTTTATCATTTGCAACACTTTCTACTCTTTTGGTTTAAATTTATCCATCTTATATGTGTTTAAAAAACCAAAAAAGTCTTAGTATAAGATGTACCATTTACCACTTTTCTCATTTTGAATTATTTCATACGCATCAAAAAACGCAAGGTGACTGGCTTTCTTTGCATTCTGAAAATAACTACTTGCTTCTACCTTTTGTGTGGAGTATCTTTTGTGTTTCCCAATACTCGACTATTGTTTCATCATTAGTTTCTCATCTTCAATTCCACTGTAGCATTTGGCTTGTAGGAATAATCAAACTCAAATTTATAACAACCTCGTAGAGCTGTAAGAAAAAAAAAAGATAGACAGGGAATGAGGTGGTTTCATACGTTAATTATTTGTCACACATGGAATAGATTGAAGAGGAAGAGTCAGGATTGCAAGAGAGGCTTAAAAAAAATACCTTATTCACATCTTCGTTAGTTCTTTTCCTTGCAGCCTACTCTCTTGCAACCTATCTGCCATATCTCTGCACAAGATAAAACTACTGTTGAATTAAAAAAAAAATCACAATAATATGACAGGAGAAAAACAAGAATAAAATAATTAAGCATTTTGGACATCAAAATATTATGCTATCCTTACAAACAGCTTTGAAAAGGTTAAAATAGTTTTACTTCGTTAGCTTGAGAAATCTTTGTGCTATCCTAAGGGTTGGAATTTCAAAAAATCAATTCACACAACGAGGTACCATGTGTGAGAAAACAAGGGTCGAGGTAAATATAAAGAAGTTTAAAAGATAGAAGTGAAAGTATGCAGGCTGACTACCATTTACATAAAAAGTTTGAGCAGGCATAATAGGGACATTTTAGAGAATTTAGCATAAGTGAATGTTATAGCTTTCTACTGCTTAACTTTGTTTCCCCTTTCTAATCAAGCTTGTGCTGCCCAGCCCCAAAATTACACAGAAACTCACCCAAAAAATCACCGAGACCTGAGATTGAGCTCTTGAAGTCCTAATTGGGTCCAAAGGAAGCCAAACCGCCGCAACAAGTGGTGGTTCCGACGGTGGCGGCGGCGACGAAGGTCGTTGGTAACTGAAAATCACCAAATCAAGTCCCAACCAAGCCCAATTGCAAGTTAAAACCTTCAATTACACAAAAACTAAACCAATTCAGCTCAATTGAAGCCAACTCCGAAATGAGCATAAAGCCCTAGAAATTAAATTTCACGTAATTTCTCCAAATTGACAAACCATACCTTAAGAGTTTGAAAGCCCATGGTATGATGATGAAAACCCACAAAACAGATCGGCCAGAGGTGCCCGGAAACGGCCGAGATCGGCGAAGGAAGGCCGGCGGCAGGGAAGAACTTTCCGGCGTGATTCCTACGGCCAGAGTAGCTGGGCCAACGGGAGAAGCTTGGGGAAGGATGGCCGGCTCCTGGGGGATGTGCCGGTGGTCTGGGTCTGGCAGTAGACTGGCCGGAGTGGCCGGCCTTGGTCACGCACGGTGACGAGGCCGAGAGGGGATGGGAGAGAAAAGAGGGAGAGGCAATGCGGGCGAGAAAATGGAAAGAGAGAAAAAGAAAGTAAGTTTAAAAAGATAAATCTGATTTTTGGTTTTAAAACATTAAATACAAATTTACAAAAATGCTAACTTTATACGTTCAAAACTCTCAATCTATAACTCCAATTCCTTGGCCACAAAAATACTGTGACTTCAATTCATGCGTTGTTCCTGTCTACACACTTATAGAGCCGAGTACAACTCAAGTAGTCCAAATTTGATACCAACAACTCAATAGATAAAAGATTAATTAACTTTAGGTACTAAAAATCAATTCAATCACATCTTAACTATAATTGTCTCATAATTTAGTTGTGATTGTCTTAGTCAGTTGAAAGAGATAACTCTCACCACTATACCAAGTATTACTTTGAGTAAAAGTATTATTTTGACCTCTATTTATACTATATTGTTGTACAATTTTTTTTTAAAAAAATTTCAATTCAGTCACAACCTAACTATGACTATATCACAATTTAGCTGTGACTGTTGTTTAGTTATAATTAAACTTGAAGTTGAGTGTCGTACAGTCATAACTAAAACTGAAGTTGAGACTATATTAACTAATTTTCAAGACAATATAAAAGTATCAAGGGCAATTTTGTCAAAACTTTATAAATTTTATCTAAAATCCATCATATATGGACCAAAGGACAGTAAAAGGGCAAATTTGTCAAACAAATAAAACCCAAAACAAATGGTAGTAAATTTGTGACCAATTTTAAAAATTAAGTTCATTAGTTAGTAGCTAAATCTAAAAATTATGAACAAAACTGATTTTCTAAAAAAGTATTGAAATTAAATATTTAATCCTAAATTTCTAATAAATAAAAAGTCAAATTTTTAGTAAAACTAATTTTAAACAAAATTCATAAAATTAACCCAAAACTCTTATTTCTCAAATAAAATCTCAAAATAATCTAAAATACTTTTCAAAATAAAACTTGAAAAAGTATAGGATCTCACACATACAGTCACATGCAACAAGCAAATCAGCAAATAGAAATGCACCTGGCGTGATTCCTACTGGCAAAGTAGCTGGGCTAACGGGAGAAGCTTGGGGAAGGATGGTCGATGCTTGGGGGACGTGCCAGTGGTCTGGATCTGGCCGGAGACTGGCCGTAGTGGCCGGCCTTGGTCACACACGGTGACGAGGCCGAGAGGGCATGGGAGAGAAAAGAGAGAGAGGAAATGTAGTAGAGAAAATGAAAAGAGAGAAAAAGAAAGTAAATTTAAAATAGAAATTTTGGATTAAATACCTGGTTTCAATACTTTTTTAGAAAATCAGTTTTGTTAATAATTTTTAGGTTTAACTACTAACTAATAAACTTGATTTTTAGAATAGGTTACAAATTTACAGCCCATTTGGGCTTTATTTGTTTGACAAATTTACCCTTCTACTGTCCTTTGGCCCATATATGATGGTCTTAAATAAAATTTATAAAGTTTTGACAAAATTGTCATTGATATTTTTATATAGAAATTTAGGATTAAATACCAAGTTTCAATACTTTTTTAGAAAATCAGTTTTGCTCATAATTTTTAGGTTTGGCTACTAACTAATGAACTTGATTTTTAGAATAGGTCACAAATTTACAACCCATTTGTTTTGGGCTTTATTTGTTTGACAAATTTGCCCTTCTATTGCCCTTTGGCCCACATATGATGGGTCTTAAATAAAATTTATAAAGTTTTGATAAAATTGTCCTTAATACTTTTATATTGTCTTGGAAATTAGTTAATATAATCTCAACTTCAATTTTAGTTGTAACTGTACGACACTCAACTTCAAATTCAGTTGTGACTAAATAACAGTTACAGCTAAATTGTGATACAGTCACAATTAGGTTGTGATTGAATTGAAATTTTTTTATCTCAACTTCAAATTCAGTTGTGACTAAATAACAGTCACAGCTAAATTGTGATACAGTCACAATTAGGTTGTGATTGAATTGAAATTTTTTTTTAAAGAAATTGTATTACAATATAGTATAAATAGAGGCCAAAACAATACTTTTACTCAAAATAATACTTAGTATAGTGGTGGGAGTTGTCTTTTTCAATTTATCAAGACAATCACAACTAAATTGTAAGACAGTCACAGTTAAGATGTGATTGGATTGATTTTTTTAGTTTTAATACAATATAGCATAAATAATGTAATAGTATAGATGTAATATATATATATATATTATTGTAGTGGCATATGATGTAATATTTGTAAATTATAGTGCCATTTACTATATTATTATGTTTGACTTTTCAACTAGTACCTAATCTAAAATGCTATTAAATTTTGGTATCTAAACTAAAAAATTATTGAAATTTGATATTTAAAGTCAATTAACCTATTTTTATATTGTCTTGGAAATTAGTTAATATAGTCTCAACTTCAATTTTAGTTGTAACTGTACGACATTCAACTTCAAATTTAGTTGTGATTGAATGACAGTCACAATTAGATTGTGATACAGTCACAATTAGATTGTGATACAGTCACAGTTAAATTATGACTGAATTGAAATTTTTTTTAAGAGAAATTGTATTACAATATAGTATAAATAGAGGTCAAAATAATACTTAGTATAGTGGTGGAAGTTGTATTCTTCAACTTACCAAGACAATCACAACTAATTAACAGTCACAGTTAAGATGTGATTGGATTGATTTTTTTTAGTTTTAATACAATATATTATAAATTAATATAATAGTATGAATATAATATATATATATTATATCTAAACTAAAAAATTATTGAAATTTGGTATTTAAAGTTAATTAACCTAATTTAAAAAGATAAATCCGATTTTTGGTTTTAAGACATTAAATACAAATTTACAAAAATGCTAACTTTACACGTTGAGAATTCTCAAACTGTAACTCCAATTCCTTGGCCAAAAAAAAAAAAAACTGTAACTTCAATTCATGTGTTGTTCAAGTCTACACACTCACAAAGCTGAGTACAACCCAACAAGTCCAAGTTTGATACCAACAACCCAATAAATAAAAAGTCAAATTTTTAGTCAAACTAATTTAAAACAAAATTCATAAAATTAACCCAAAACTCTTATTTCTCAAATAAAGTCCCAAAATACTCTAAAATACTTTTCGAAATAAAACTTGAAAAAGTATAGGATCTCACACATTTAGTCACATACCACAAGCAAATCAGCAAATAGAAATGCACACCACCACATATTTCTAATTCCCTCAACAGTTGGCATGCACTAATGAGTAGTGAGTCTGATGACACCCAGCAATATCAATTCAGGATCCCAATGAATCATTAATTCAGTAATTTAGATCAAATTAGATCACCAAAAACACCCTAAATTTTAAACACCCATAATTTTGAAATCCCCTTATAAAAACAAAAATGTTGTAAAGCCCAATGTAAAAATTCCATGCAAGTTAGGAATAAAATTTGGGTTATTTTTCATTATCCTTTAAATAAAGGAAGTTATTAAGGGGTATATTTGGATTTATATGAAATGTTGAAAAGTTTTTATTTTTATAATTTTTATGTAAGTTTAAAACTTTGGTAGAGCTCCACACAGTTTAGATAGACTTTGTAGAATTCTGTAGAGTTAAATAGTAAACTTATCTGGAATGGGTCTCATAAAGTTTGAAAAAGAGATACCTATCCCAGGAGATATATCAACCTAGTGACAGAACTTTGAGGCTCCTTTTGAGTTGGTGGATTTCTGAATTGGTTTGGATTAAGTCTGAACGGGCAGACCTAAAGTCTTTATATCTAGTTTGGTAATGAGGACTGTTGGGGTGAGTATTTGATAATTGTTCAAAACAATATTGAAGATAATTGCGATTGATAGGCAAAATATATTTTTGTAAATATCTTAAATGAATTAAAAACAGAAATCTAATTGACATAAATTTGAAAAGAGAATTGAAAATAGACTTTGATTAAAAATAAGGAACTTATAAGTTTGGGCTTTGAGAAACAAAGCAAAATCTACAGAAATTTGAACTTTGCATAGCTATCAGATTTTTTATTTTTGAATTTAACAAGTGAAAGCTCTCTAATTTGATCGATGCCTACAAACGAGGCTTACAACTTGATTTATACAAAGAAAATTACATTGAAATTGAGAAACATTTGGAGTCTGCCACAGAATTCGAACATTTGGAAAGTTGAACAGTGAGAAATCTTCACTGTTGCACTTTTTGTAAAGTAGCTTTAGACCTTTTCATCTTTGAGTAATTGAATAAGCCTTGTCTTCATGCGTCGGCAGGAGACAGGATTTGAGAGGCCATCATGATTTGATTAAACATCATCCAAATCATCATACTGAGTCTTTGGGTCTTGAGAATCTTGGAAATATGGTGCGGGACAGGTGCCAGGAGTTTGGTGGCTAGAGTCTGAGTCACCATCAGCATCACTGTCACTTTTGGAAATTTGACTAAGAACCTCTTTGAGTCTTTTGGCATATTACTTTCGAGAAGAGATGGAAGACAGATCACTTTGTATTCTTGATTTTTGGACAAGGAATTGCGCTTGGTCTTCATCATGAGGAATGACTTTGGCATTTGAGAAACTGGGATGGGCTTTGAACCAATCTACTACAGACTTCTTTGAGATTTTGTCAGTCTTGAATCCATCCCACCACTTGACTTTGAATCTCCTCATCAAACCGGGGGCTTGAGTTGGAGTTTTTGGAGAGACAAAAATCTCCCCAGAGAAAATCCAGGCTAAGTTAACTGAACAAAAGAACCAAAAGAGTGGATCAATTGTCTGCAAACTTTCCTGCTTGATATTTTTTTGAAATAATTGAAAATTTGGGATGAGATCATCAGGGAGAATCTCATCAACAGCGCCGTACCTGTACCAGATATCTTTAAACCAGTATGGTAGTTTGAGATTAAAATTGTTACAAAAAAAGATAAACCAGGAATGTTGACGTGCCTTATTTTGAAGGAAGAAAACATTGTGCCAGGTATCAACATAATCCCCAGTAACAATATTGCTGGGGTGACAACTTTTGAGAAAACCTTTTCATTGTGTTAGGGTGTTGACCCCAGTCACCCAAAGATAAAACTCTTTTTATTTGAATCTTTGAGTGTGTGATTTGGTCCTAGGTTTTGTTGTAAGTAATAGCAATTGAATCAATATCCACCAGGATAAATTCATAAAACTTTTGGGTAAACTTGGATTTGGAGAAAGAAAGAAATTTGGGTAAGTAAGCTTCTTGAAAATTGTATAGGGATTCGTGTCAGGGATCTCCTCTTCAATGTAAAAAATCATTTTTGGTGGATTTTTGTGAAAGTAAAGACTTTTGTTCGAAGAACTTGTAGTAGAAACAGGTGGCCTTTGCAAAACTTGAAAACTGTTTACCATCAATATGTTTTGTCCAAGGACATTGACAAAGCTTTGGGAGGAGCTTGGGACCTCTTTTGATATTTGAGGAACTTGGGTATAAGATGCCTTTGTAGAAGGAGTGGCCTTCTTGCTCATTTTCCTTGTAAGAACTCTCTGATAAGAAAGTCAGGAAGGGAGTTTTGGTCACCTTTAATAAACTCAATTTCGAAATAAAAAAATTGAGAATAAAGCTTGCCATCGGGCAAAAATTTGTTTTGCTGCTAAATTTTGAACATCTTTTTCTAAAACATTCTTTGCCGATTTGCAATCAATACATAAAAGGAATTTTTGGTTGAGAAGATCATCTTGAAACTTTGTGATACATAGCACTATAGATAAAATTTCTTTTTTAATTGTACTATAATTAGTTTGAGTTGGGTTCCAAACACCTGAGGTAAATCTCACTAATTGTTCAGGGTTGTCTTTGGAGTGCCTTTGTTTAAGAATTCCTCCATAACCTAAATTAGATGCGTTTGTTTCAACGATTTTGAAAGCAGACTCCTCAGGGAGATTAAGGCAAGGAAGGTTTTTGACATAAGTTTTGACTTTCTTAACCACCTGGGTATGCTCTTCAGTCCAGGCTGGTGGATTCTTTTTGAGCCTTTGGTATAGAGGTTTACAAAGAAGGGTAAGTTCTTGGATGAAGTCCGAGACATAATTGAGACATCCAAGGAACCTTTGGAGTTGAGTTTTATCTTTGATTTCATCAGGAAATTTGTCTGCAAACTCAATTGACCGCTCAATAGGAACGATGGTATTTTGATAAATGTGATGTCCTAAGAATCTGATCTTTGTTTGGAAGAGGGTAATCTTTTTCGCTGAAAGAACTAAACCATTTTCTTTAATAATTCTAAGGAAATAATTTAGATGTTTCCAGTGTTGATCTATTGATTTTGAATAGATGAGAACATCATCAATATATACCAAGGAAAAGTTGATATAGGGATTGAAGATGTCGTTCATCATTTTTTTGGAATTCTGAAGGGGCGTTTTTGAGACCGAAAGGCATCACAGTCCATTCATATTGTCCGAAAGGGATATAGAAGGCTGTTTTGTGTTGAGTGTGCATTTGTGCATGTTTTTATATGCTAACTCCTTAACCTAGAGCGCTAGAACTTGGCGTTTTGTGTGTTTTTGCTTTGTTTCTGTCTTTTGTAGGTAAAATGAAGCAATTATGAAGAAAGAAGCCAAAAGAACCAAAATTGGACAATTCTTGATCAAACTAGGAAAACTGAAGAAATCCTGGTGGAACTAGGAAAGCTGAAATCCTACTCAAATAAGGAATTCTAGCCAAACCAGGAAAACCATCAGTGTCCAGGGCCAGAAATGAGAAATCCTAGTTGAACTAGGAAAACCAAATCCTAGTGGGACTAGGAAAGGTAAATCCTAGTGAAACTAGGAAAGGTAAACCCTAGTTGGGCTGGAAAGGGAAATCCTAATTGCACTAGGAAAATGACAGGACCCTCTCCGAATTCCACCCTGGAACTCAGAGTGATCCTGCGGGAATCCAATATCAAGGGAAATTCTACCAAAATTTCGGCAGAACCTCCCCTGAAATTGGACTAACCCTTTCTTCACAAAGACCTGCAAAAACACTTCTAAGCACCACAGCTTCTCTACCACAACCAAAGGGTCTCCGACCCAGATTTCAAAACCAATAAATTAAGTATTTACTAAAATTACAGAGCGGTGCTACAAAATTTACTAAAGGAAATAAATACAAAGAGAACTAATTCCTATGATTTCACAGCTTTACAAGAGTGCCTCGACGTCTTTGGCTCGACTGTTCCACCGCTCCAACCTAGGGGGGAAATTAAAACAACAACAAGGATAAAATTAGTGAGACGACTCAGTGAGTGGACATAAATCAAAATAAATATTAATAAACCTTTACTTTCAAGTTTCCTTAAAATTTCACAAACTTTCTTTGAAATCCCCCAGTTTTAAAATAACTTTCATAAAATTTACGGGATAAGTAAACCAATACTTAAAATCCACTTTGAGATTTTTTGGGAAAGTAAATAAAACAAATTAAGCTGACAAGCATCAAACCAAAACTGAAGTTTATATCCTTTGAAACATTCTTATAAAACTGATATAATAATAAACATTCACCCAAACAGTTACCCACCAAACCTGCCATACATGTGCAGGGCCCACGACCTGCCGTACGCATGTAGGGCCAATAGCCTGCCGTACATGCGCAGGGCTCACAACCTGCCATACGCATGCAGGGCCAATAATCCTGCCGTACATGTGCAGAGCCAGGGTCTGTCATACACATGCAGGGCCAACATACCTGCCATATGTGCACGCAGGGCCACCCCCAAAGGACAAGGCATCTCGACACACGACCCAAAGCCTATGTGTGTGCCGTGATGGGTCCCAAAGACCTATATAATCTGATAGTCTGAAGGGTACTGCAAAGGGTGGTTTGAAAACCATTTATTATAAATCTCTTTTCTTCCATAAAAATATATAATCTTTCCAATACTGTAAATCATTAAACCAACAACTATAAAATCTTTTTCAGTAAACCAAACCCTTAATATTTCAAGATACGAATAAACCAAATACGTTTACTTGAGAAATCAAAACATTTCCAAAATCTAACGGCTCCAATAAATCGTCATGAAAAATAGTTATCATGCACATCAATTTTATTTCCAAGCATTAATTCTCAAACCATGCTCAAGAATCAAATAATATTCTCAATTAATAAAACTCAATTAAAACTCAAAATATAAATACGAATTAAATCATGAAATTCATAAAGAATTTATAAACAAAGTTTAGGAAACGAAGTTCACTCACAGAGATATCCTAGCTTTGGTCTCCGGCTGGATTGTCTCTGGGCTCGGGAACGTTGCCTAAAATCAAGGAGATTGACGCCAGAATCTGGCCGGAATTTGAGGAGAGGACCGGTGGCTTTGGAGAGTTTTCCAAGCTGATTTCCTGCTAGAACGTGGCTGGCCGGCGTGGGGAAGCTCGGGGAGGGACAGTCGGCGGTTGGGGTGTGGTTCTTGGCCGGCTCGTCGCCTGGTGTCGCCGAAAATGGCTGGAGCTAGAAGCTCCAGTCGTACGCAGGTGGGGAAGAGAAATCGGGAGAGAGAGGGGCTGGGGGCGGTGTGAGCTTGCTGGCCGACGATTGGCAACGTCGCTGGTGGGTCTAGGTGGCCGGAAGGTTGGGTGGTTGCGCTGGGGAGAGAGGAAGGGAGAGATGTCGGGTTGGGGGGTTTTCTGTTGCCTGCGCATGGAGAGGAGAGAAGAGAGAGAGAAATAAAAGGGGGGAAAAGTTTCCAGAAATTTCTGGAAATTTAAACCAATTTCAAAGTAATTACAAGTTTGCCCCTCACTTTGAACCTCCGTATTTCTCAAACCGTAGCTCCAAATGACGCATGCTATGTGTCTACGAACTCGTGGAGTCGAGCTCTACGCAATCGTTTCAAAGTCAACTCTAAAATCCGAGCAATTTAAAAAGTCAACTTTTGAATCCCTTAACACGTTCCTAACTTTTTAACCATAGCTCTAAACGACCCATGCCACATGTCAATGAACTCGTGAGCCCAAGACCTTCCTAACGGACCGAAGGTCAAAGCTAAAATCTTACTAGAACCAAAAATTAACGTTGGGCCCTATTATAATGTACTTAAAAGGTACAGGTCGTTACAGAAAACCTAATCCTAGTTGAACTAGGAAAACCTAACCCTAGTTGGACAAAGTTTCCTAGTTGGACAAAGTTTCCTAGTGGACCAAGGAATGTTGGGCCAAAGTCAAAGGGGTTATAAAAGCTTCATCAAGTCAATGGGCTCAAGTCAACATCACATGAAGGATTGAGCCTAAGGTGGCATGCACATGGACCAAGGCAGAAGCCCACCAGCAAGCAAGGGGGAGGCGCAAGGCATATGGGCTTAAGTGATGCCCTTGCCGCAAGCTCATGTGGAGGAAACCCTAATTCTACTTTCCTATTTGTGCCACAAGTCCTAGTCCTTGGAGGCCAAGGAATCAGCACCTCCTTACTCCTATATAAAGGCCTCCTCTCCTCATTATTTTACATGCTCTTTTCAAGCAAAATCTACTCTCACCCCACAAAGTCAGAATTTTATATTTTTAGAAAGAAAGAGAGAGTGTGTGCCGTAAGCAAGCCAAGCCAAGAAGAGGAGTGGTGCCGTGTAGCCCTAGAGATCCAAGGAGGAGGCTGTGACACCTTTGCTGCCCAGCCTTGCTGTGAGCATCAAGGAGGACCCCCTGCTGCCTTGGCGCAAGCCACCTTGCCTTGCCGTGACTTCTTTGTGGTTTCCTTCTTCCTTTTTCATGCTTTTTGTGTTGTTTTATTATGTTTAGGTGTTAAATAAGATCTTGAACATGGATTGGCAGTTTGTTTATCTAATTAAATATTTTATTTACATGTTCATGTCTTAGTTATTTTTATGCATTGTTAAGTTAAGGATGAAGCCTCTATTTATGTTCAATGTTTGAATTATGATTTCTGGAATTAATGATGATGGTACTTACATAAAATCCTATTATCTAATTAAATGACACTTATTTGTAGAGTCTTTAAGACTGGCCATCTTAGGGATAAAGCATCTAGTGATTGTTATAAAATTGAATAAGCTCGAAAAGATGACAATTTTAGAAGTAACAAGCAATTAATTGAGAACTGATTGTGATAATAGTATTCATAGATGGCGTAGTGTACATCAAGGTGGATATACGGTCTATGTGTTTGACATCTTCATAAAACTTAATGACTCTTGCATAGGTGATTGCCCTAGTTTATCTAGGAACATGCACGTTAACTTGCTAGGGTAGGCCCGATAAGCTCTTAGTATATGCATAAGGAAGGTATAACGCTAAAAGGAAATAGCCAAAGCCTTTGGTAGTCAAACTTTGTGTTCGTAGTCTTTTGAAATTGCATGATTATCATATTAGTTGGTCATTGATAGTTTGGTGGATTCTGATGCTTAACAATGCCATGAAAGTGTGTGTGCGTGTGTTAGAGTGTGTGTGTGTGTGAGTTTTGACCTCAAATCTAAACCCCCATGTCGTGTGTGTGTGTGTTGTGAATAAGCTAAATTGGTTTGATGCATGTTTACCTATTCCCTGTGGGATCGACCTCGTTATTTGCATGCTTTGCTACGCCGCGATTCGTGCACTTGCGAGTAAACTTAGAATTGAGTATTTATTTGGTTCTAAGAAAACATATCAACATTTTTAACGGTCTTCTTCAGCGATTTGGACTTGCCAAAATCCTGACTTCATGTCAAACTTTGAAAAAAAATTAGCATTGGTTAATCTTTTGAGAAGGTCTCGTTTATTTGGGATTGGATAACGAATCCACTTGAGAGCTTTGTTTAAAGGTTTGTAATTTATGACTAGTCTTGGAGCCCCACGTTCTAGTTCAGAAGCCTTCTGGACGTAGAAAGCAGAACAACTCCAAAGAGATTTGCTAGGCCTAATTAACCCGTTATTTAGGAGATCGTTGATCTCTTTTTTACAATAGGTTAATATTTCTTGGTTCATTTGAATTGTCCTGGACTTTGTAGGAATTTTCCTTTCATCAAAATCCTTTTCATAGGGAAGGGTAACAAAGTACTGCTTCCTGTAGGAAAAGGCATTTGGGGCTTCAGCACTTACCTCATGGGTTAATTTGTTTTTAAATTGTTCAATTTGTCTAATTAGGTGTGGCTGAGCTAATTGGGTTTCTATCCTTTTAACTTCTACTTCTTGTTTTAAGAATTGAATTTGATTCTTCTTTCTTTGTAACAGACTGATCTTGTCTTTGACCAAAAGATCTTGAATAGTGTTGATATCTCTTTGTTTAGGTCTTTCGAGAAATTCTAGGAGAATTGTTTTTCCTAGGAGATTTGTGGCGATTCCTTCAGGACTGACCGTGAAGGACTGGAGTAAATTTAGGAAGGGGGTTCCTAGGATTACTTCCTTTTCTATGTTTTTGACTACGATAAAGGTAGTTTGGACACAGATTTGGTCTATACAGACATGAGCATTGGGAACTTTGTACTTTATTTGCAGTTCAGTGCCATTAGCAGCACTAAGGCTTTCTTTTGTTTTTTCACAGAATTTTGTGGGTATTATTCCTTCACAGATACAGTTAAGATCTGCTCCAGAGTCTAAGAGGGCTACTATGTTGATTTGGAAATCTTTTATTTTGATTATGACTCTAGTTTTCCATTTTTGGTAAGAGATTTAGGAGATTTTTTGGAGGAAGGCGTCGCCTTCTTCTTCTTCTCTGGCTTTTTCAATGTTTTCAATTGGGTCTAGAGGTATTTCAAGGGCAAAGAGACTAGTTTGGACTGAAGCTAGGTCGGATTTTAATTGGGCTACTTCCTTCTTAAGCCCATTTATTTCCTTTTGAAGATCTTCAAGTGTTAGAGGGCTAGGTTTTGCTTTTGAGAAACTTTTGAGGATATCATTCATGTTAAAAAATGGTTCAGGTTCTTGGACCCTAGAGGTTTCGGCCAAATCTTTGAGAATTGACTTGAGGGCATTCAAGTAATTTGCTTGATTTCTGGATTTTCTATTTGTAGGGTGAAATTTAATAATTCATTTTTTGCTTCTTGGCTGATTGTGTTTATGGTTTTAGTTTTTCTTTTAATCATGCAGACTTTTGATTTTCCTTTATTTTTGGGGTCACAGCCTAGGAAAAATTTTGTTTCTTGAAAATTTTTACTGAGGTTTTCATCTTCGGATTTGGAAGACTTAGAACTTGAACTCCAATCAAGCTCGTCAATTTGCTAGTCCTCTTCTTCCTCTTGGGATAGTTCAGAAGAAGAGTTGTCTATTTCTGTTTCGCTTTGATGGGCTAGGATATTGAGAATTCTAGTTTTGACTTCTTTGTCAAGGCTAAGAGTCTTAAGGACTTGTCTAACTTTGCATTGGCTTTTGTAATGACCAGGTTTTCCGCATTTGTAACAGACCGGATTTTTGGGTTTTTGTTGGAAGGTCTTTTTGGGTTTTCTCTGGAATTTCTTCTTTGAAGGTTTGTCGTAATGGGCAGGCTTTTGGTGGAACTTTTTGGAATAAGTTTTGGAATAGGTTTTCTTTTGGGATGATTTAGAAGTTGAGGCAGACTGAAGACCAAATTGCTCACAAAAGCTACCTAATTCTTGTTTGGAGGTAATATGATCTTTTTTTAATTGATTTTTTAATTTCATGTCAGTACAGAGTTCTAGACCTGTACTATTTATGACACCTATGATTTGCCCGTAGGTGAGATCACCGTAGGGTATTTTGTCATTGAATATTTTCCTAAGTTTTATCTTAACTTTTTCTGTGAAAAGATTAGGTAAACCTGAGATGAATTTCTCCTTCTAAAAGGATTGGGCACAGTCATCTCTCATCATGACTCTAGCTAAGAAAACATCTTTGTACCAGGAAAAGTCCTGCATCTTTTTGCATTTAAGGTTTGACAGGGTTTCTTCAGATCTATTGAAGAGAGTTGAGCCATCTCCAATAAAATGCTTGAGGATAGCATATACTAGAGCGGCAACTGCATTTGATATTGATTGACCTTGGGAATTGAGGATAATGTTATTGTCGCTATCCTTTTTTACACTTTCCCTGATTGTTCGTCTATGGTCGTCAGTGAGATAGTGTTCCCACCATCCTTTTAATTGGCCAGTAAAACCAGCATGGATTAATTTCGAAAATTTGGTCTTCTGTTTTTCTATCTCTATGGACATTGGCTGCCATCGCCATTTTTTCTAGGTGTTGGACAATTTGGTATTCACTCATGCCATCAATATTCCATTCATAAAGATGGCCTTCATTGAAGGAGGAGTGCCTAAAGTCTCTTCTTGTCTCAAATTGTAGGTCAATTGGGGAAGGTCTTGAATAATAAGGCATTCTACTAGAAGCTTTTAATTTGTTAAGTTGAAGGTCTTGGTCAGAATTTTGCTTAGTAATTACCCGAATTGAATTTGGAGCTTTTGAAGTGGAAATATGGAGACTTTCTAGCTTTGAATTTATTTCTTTTAGAATTTCTTGATCACTGTAAAGTTGGAAGTCTTTTCCTAATTCAAAGGTTTTGAAAATCGGAATTTCCTTCCTTTTGGATTGTGGTGTGGGTTGTTCATTTTTTACTAGAGATCCAATCCTATCTAATTGGTCTCCAAGGGAGTCTAAGTATTGGTTAGTAAAATTATTTTGTTCAATTATTTTTTTGAGGTCTTTTGTGGTAACTTCTTTGTCTAAGTTTGAAAGGGCTTTAAAAGGGGAAGCTTTGATAACACTTGATCTAACCGTGAGGTTAATTTCCTCTAAGGGTGGTCTTTTTGACTCTACAATTTTGTTTTTTGAAGTTACCCAGGGTTTTGTAGGTTTGTTGGTAACCTTGATTTTACTAGAGAAGGATAGAATATCTTATTCTCACTACAGTAGATTTGTAGCCATTTGAAGAAGAATACATGTATTTTGTGTTTGTTTAGGTATTCGTAGTATTTTTCTTATATTTCTGGCTTGTTAAAGTTTTTTGAGAACCACTCTCTTTTTTCTTTGTTTTCTTGTCATGCCCCAAATCTAAAATATACCTATATATCTCAGATTTAGGGGTGGATCACATCCTGATCAAAATGAATTAATTAACTCCAACCAAAATGTGATATGTACTAGCGTAGATTAAATTAATTTGGCTTAGAAATTAAGACGAACTTCTTAAACAAGTCAAAGTAAACTATTACTTTATATCAGAGTAGGTAGGTTCCAAATTACAGGATAATTAATTGTTGAAGTACATTTATTTGCTACTAATAGTGTAATAGTAAGCACAACAATTTTCTAGGCACCACTTGATGTTCCTTCTTGAAATTAGAACCTGCACAAGTCTGTTAACAGCGTGAGCTTTTAAAGCTTAATAGGGGCTTTTAGTTCCTCATGGACAGCCATTACATGTAGGTAGGTTCCAAATTACAGGGTAATTAATTGTTGAAGTACATTTATTTGCTACTAATAGTGTAATAGTAAGCACAACAATTTTCTAGGCACCACTTGATGTTCCTTCTTGAAATTAGAACCTGCACAAGTCTGTTAACAGCGTGAGCTTTTAAAGCTTAATAGGGGCTTTTAGTTCCTCATGGACAGCCATTACACTTGATCAACATTTAATAAAATAGTAAATAATCACTGTCAACCATGCGTGCAAAGATGAACAATGCATGTACTCACTCTTTATCTATTCTCGTTGACACACACACAAGACAAACAGGCCTACACGTCCCATACCGTGCATCTTACCACTGTAGCCCCGAATATCCCATGTGTGAGCCAACACCCATCCATCCCTTAACCCCAAATATTTTAAATATTGTTCTTTCCACTTTTCCTTCAACAATTATGAGAACACCAGGTACATCTCCCTTTCTCCTGAGTGTCTCCAATAAATCACAAGACCACCGGGTACATCTCCCTTTCTCCTCGGTGTCTTAATTAATCATTTTCTTAACACTGTTCACAACCACACTTTTCTCATGCACTTCTGATTATGCATGTAATGCCATAATCAGTAATAAAAATTAAATAATCATGGCCACAAATATATCTTCAATATTAAGATAATGATAAATGATAAAAACATCAAGCCATAACTTCACCATTTATTTTTATAAACAATAATAAAGATAATAAGAGAATAACCATAATAATTGGACTGACAAGAATGAGAACAGTTTGGATTGAATAAAATAGAATATATCACACAAAGAGTATACCAAGGAATAGTATATCTATAAATATATAGTCTAGTCATTGGGTACGACCTATCTTAATTTCTTGAAGGGTTCTCTCTCGGTTTGTTTCCACGTGCCCGGGTCTATAACAATTCAATATTTTATAGTTTAGATACAATATAAGTTTATTTTCACTCTCCTCTTAGAATCGTAATGAAAAAGATAGTTAAAACAATCATGATTGGGCCAAAAATGCTGCTGGAAAGAGCCACAAGCACGACCATGCACTGGGGTCGCTAGCTAGTGGCTATTCATCACATTCACCAAAATAGCCCATGTTTTCCAGTTTTTATCTCAACTTTTGCTTAACGTTTAAGCTATCAAACCTTCATCAAATTATGTAAACTTATACTTGTTCTAAAGATCTGCGCCACCTCTTTATAACCATATAAAATTTGTTCAAAACGGAGCTAGAAAACTCGAGATAAATGACCACAAAGTAAGCTACCCGAACTGTCACTTCTCCAGAAAATTTCCAGATTTTTCTTCAACTTTCAACCTCATTTTGATACCTCAAAACTTAATGAATTTTAGCAATCTTATACTCATTTTAAAGCTTGTAACACCATCTTTACAACCATATAAAGATCTTCAAAATGAGTAGTTAAAACTCCAGTTATAAGTCTCAAAAGGAGGCCATATAAAACTGTGAATTTTCTGAGAAAATTTCCAGATTTTTCAAGTTCTTTTGTTTTTCATTTTCTTTCGATTTTAAACCACAAAATAAGTTTCTAGGACTATAATAAAATAATTTAAAAGTTATTTTCATTTAAAAACATAAAACAAAGGTTTGTAGTTGAAAGTTTAAAACTCAAATTTAACAAAATTGATAAGGACACCCATGTCTCCATGGGTTCCTTGAGCTCACCTTTCTTTCTAACTTCTTGAGTTCTATAGAGGCTAAAACCTGTGAATTTCTACAGTAAAGAAGACCCACAGATGACTAAAAGATGTTAGTTTAATCAAAGTCTAAACAATTAAGAAGGATAAAATTTAAAATTTAACTCTAACCTTCTTAAGTTTTCCTTTCTTCTTCCATGCCTTTTTCTCTAGCTCTCTCCCTCTTCTTTCTTCTCTTTTCTCTCTTTCTTTCTCTCTTTCTCTCTCCTTCTTTCTTTTTTTCTTTCTCTCCTTCTTTCTTTCTCTCTTTCTTTCTCTCCTTCTTTCTTTCTCTCTTTCTTTCTCTCCTTCTTTCTTTCTCTCTTTCTTTGGTTGCTTAAGAGTGCTCATCACTCACACAACCTCCCTATTTATAGCCAACTTCTTGGTTCAAGTAACCATTTAGTTAGCTCATCTAGTTATGCCATTGGAATGGCTATCATTACTTAAGTAATGACTCATGTCTTATAATCACTACTAGTGGTGACTCACCCTTTTAAAACCAAGCACAAGATCACACCATGCCTTATAATCACTACTAGTGGTGACTCACCCTTTTAAAACCAATCACAAGCTCACACACCTCACCAATCACAAGCTAACACACAAACACTCAAAACCAATGAGAAGCTAAGTGACTCACCTTTCTTTCACCAATCACAAACTCACACACAAACACACAAACACCCAAAACCAATGAGAAGCTAAGCCATCTAAAACCATCCAAGTGTAAAAGTTGCCTTCCAAATATCTAGCCATCAAACATATATGTATATGTCTATATACATATGCTTTTCCTTTATTTAGTTGGGCTTTTTACTTAAAACATCTCTTTATTTGGGCTAAAAAGAAAAAAATTGTAATCTAAAGTTAAGTATCCAGCCCATTCTAAAGCCCATAACTAAATTTATTTTATTATTATATATATATATTTTGGGATATTACATTTCTTTAGAGAGATAGTCTTTGCGTAAATATTCTTTATCTATTACAAAATCTTTTTTAATAATTGTAAAGATTTGTGGGTCTTGGTTATCTACCATGGAGGATAGAGTAGGTGAACTAGGCTCATCCTGATAGTAGACTTGTGGGATTTTATCTTTTGAAATTTCTTCGAGTTGAGGTTTTTTCTTGTTTAGTTTTGGAGGTTCAGAGTCTTCGCTCGATGACTCATGAATGTTTTTGTTTATATTCAGGTTTGTAAAGTCTTCACTAGTGGTTGAGACTGATTTTGATTTTAGCAAGTGTTTTGGTTCCTGCCTTATGTCCGAAGTGGACTTTCGAGCAGAAGAGTAGTCATCTATAATTATTTTAGTTTCTCGTTTATTGGTGAATTTTATACCTACGCTGCCATCTGGCTCTTCGTAGATATAATCTAATTGTTAGTTTTGTATCCTAGCTGAGGGAATAGTGTCAGATAATTTTCATTCACTAGGAAGATCAACATCATTCCAATGAATAGTTTTGGGAATACTAACATTGGCTCTTCTTAGATCTGTCTCTAAGAGGAGGGTATAACCTTTTGGATTTGCTACCAAGGCTTTTGGTAAAATTATAGTTTTTAAGACTTTGTAATGAACTCTGAAGACAATAGCGAGAGGCTGTGCTCTAGGGGTCATGTCATAACCTTTGGTTTTGATGTTGAGAATTAAAGATCTAAAAATTCTTGGGTTAGAGATAGACACAGAGAAATTTGGGAAACAGTCAAAATGAATTGGACCGTTACAAAGACTCGATTCAACTAATCCAAGCATTGAATCAGAGAACCTATTGTGTCTACAATCCCTAAGGGTGACTCAGACAGAAGTTTTGAGACCATTTTTGGTCAGAGGTTGGATTCCCACTTGTACTAGTCCTATGTGGAGGTACTTGTGGGTTTTTTGGAAGTCTTTGACAATTTGTGGAGTAAGTAGTTGGATGTTTTGATGTTTCGTTTCCAAAGGAACTACTTGTTCTTGAACTTTGATATTGAATTGAGAGGAAAAGTGAAACTTTCCTATTTTGTAGATTTTTCGATAGTCTCTTTTGGGTAGTTTCCATTTGTAAAGACTGTTGATTGGGATTTCAGAGCTAAGCTCTTCACTATTGATGATATTTTCTTAGTATGAGGTTGAGGCTTCAAATGTCATTGG
Organism: Purshia tridentata; assembly: GCA_003254885.1. NCBI lineage: Eukaryota > Viridiplantae > Streptophyta > Magnoliopsida > Rosales > Rosaceae > Purshia > Purshia tridentata. Next base: position 985 of record QANT01003656.1, on the reverse strand, counting down.
GATTGGAGAAGGAGATTGGGTTTCAAAACTATGGATAGGATGCACCCCCGCTGACCAACGGACTTACACGGGTCTTACCACACTGCCCACTCTGTCGAAACCACGATTTGCTACCTTCCTATCCCCCGTAGGGTTCCTCAAAACTCTTATTTCTCAAATAAAGTCTCAAAATACTCTAAAATACTTTTCAAAATAAAACTTGAAAAAGTATAGGATCTCACACATTTAGTCACATACCACAAGCAAATCAGCAAATAAAAATGCACACCACCACATATTCCTAATTCCCTCAACGGTCGGCAAGCACTAATGAGTAGTGAGTCTGATGACACCTAGCAATATCAATTCAGGATCCCAATTAATTATTAATTCAGTAATTTAGATCAAATTAGATCACCAAACCCTAAATTTTAAACACCCATAATTTTGAAATCCCCTTATAAAACAACAATGTTGTAAAGCCCAATGTAAAAATTCCATGCAAGTTAGGAATAAAATTTGGGTTATTTTTCATTATCCTTTAAATAAAGGAAGTTATTAAGGGGGTATATTTGGATTTATATGAAATGTTGAAAAGTTTTTATTTTTATAATTTTTATGTAAGTTTAAAACTTTGGTAGAGTTCATAGGTTTTTTTGGCTTTTATAAACTCCATAGAGCTCCGCACAGTTTAGATAGACTTTGTAGAATTCTGTAGAGTTAAATAGTAAACTTATCCGGAATGGGTCTCATAAAGTTTGAAAAACTTCTTTATTGAACTTATATAATGTTTTTTTTACTAGAAAAGAATAGGGATATATGTTTGAACTACATATATTGTTTGCAATATAGTTACATGCCCAATGAAATTATAGCCCTTTACATGCACAACAACGTTGTGGCTTCTTTTTCAAACAAAATTTTACTATGATAAATATAAAGAGCAGCCAATATAAGTGTTAAAAAGACAAGCCATTGTACCTTTCTTTGCAACTACGTTTATATA
>QANT01003654.1:0-30311 GCA_003254885.1 Purshia tridentata | reverse complement strand
GTAGCTCTAATTAGGGGGTTATGGGGCATTTACATATGAAAATATGTCAATTATTAATTATTCCAGTCTTCTCTTTGACATTTCATGCAAATTGTCTTAAGAAAAAAAAAAAATGGCAATATCCCCATTTTATAATATATGGCATGCCTAGCTAACTCTCTAAGCAGAAAACCCAAAGATTCTCTTAGAAATCTACAAAACCCATTAGACGTGGTTGCAATGCATGTTTTCTCTAAATAAAAAATTAGAAAATGCAAGATGGCATTTCCGATGAAATTAACAAAGAGTATCTTTCTTGACAGTAATTTCATTCCAAGACCATAATCATTTTTGAACAAACAACCATTAATATACCAAAAATCTATTTGACTTAAACCAACTCCAACAAGGTAGAGATTAGTATCACTAAACCAAATGATATGTAGAGCATATTAATGATTAATAAGAATGTTAATCCCTACACTTATTTAGAGTTCGAATTGTCCTTTTTCAACTCAGAAAATTAATAACTTGGCCAATATAAATGTCTAAGTTCAACAAATGGTTGTATTGTAGCTATTCACCAACCTTTTATTGGTACATGAAAACCATATCACCAAGGATCATTCAAAGGGGCTGTGGCTGAATTTCAATACATAATAAAATTCATATTTATCATGAAAGCAATTTCAATCTGCAAATAATTATTTCATTTATCCTTCCTCATACATATGAGTTGATGTATAAACCCATTATAGAGATGAAGATGACAAATCATAAAGTTTTTAATGCTGTCCTTTAAATTCAAATAAAGGTTTTAATTGATTATCACCGTCATTTTCATTACAAATTCCTGAAATTATTTGATAGAAAATGATCTTTTGTAGTTTTCAAATGATGTTATGTATCGAAAAATAGGTACTTCCTTGGATAATACAATATCTTCATTTCTTTCTTATAACAGCAATATCGAAAGTGATGTAGAAACTGTTTTGTTAAGATGTTTTCAAATGATGCTATATGTTAAAAAATGTGTTTATGTAATGGAAAAGATTCATTTTGTTCTTACAAAAATCATATATATATATATTACATTAAAAAGAATCGAATTTGTTGCTTATTTTAATTTTAACAACTTTTCGCTTTCTTTCATTATTTCAGTTAACCCATTTACACCACATAAGTAGCATCATATCACCTAATCATTTTATACAAATTGGTAAATTACACCTAAATATTGTTACTGACACAAGAATTACACTTAAATAAATAGTAATAATTACATTATATTAACAAAACAACCATGGAAGGTGTTTACCAAAAAAAAAAAAAAAANCCAAAAAAAAAAAAAAAACAACCATGGGAGGTTATCCATGTACAAGGCATGTACCTTTCAACAAAAAGATAAGTACATGGTGTGACACTAACTAAGTTAACTAACACATTATCCAATGAGAAATTATGTAAATGTAAAGTTACCATTCATCTTTTTCCGGGTAAATGTAAAGTACCATTTGTAGGAAGCAAGCTAAGGAGGTTTTATTCAAATAAAGCACAAAAAAGAGTTTTTTTACACAAAGTAATGAAAGAGATGTAAATTAAATACATATTAGGCAAGACATATTCAAAATTGAATGTTGAAATTTGAAAGAATCTTTGGAGCCTTGGAGGGATACATTTAAGTATTTAACAGAATTTCTTTAATGTTTTTCATATTTTCATGCCAAAGAGGCCTACTTAATTAACCCTTTTGAAAAACAATATCCAAAATTTATTTTAGTTTTTGTCAATCAAATCCAAAATTCATTAGCACCATTACAAAAGGTAAGAACTTCACAACCCAATCTTCAGTTTGGATTTTGGAGTCCCAAAAAAAATTTAAAATTTTGGTTACTCCCACAAGGGCACAAAGTTTGGAATTTTTTTTGTTGGAACTCGAAAAGGAATTTTTATTTCAACAAAAGAGCAAAACCCATTGAGTTTTAGAGTGGGACCCAAACCCCCCAACCCAAATCCTCACACTTTCTTTCCCTCTTTTTTATATAACTTTCTTGGATTCTGTAACAAACGCGCAAAGTGCAGAGAAACCCCCCCGGGACCAGAAAGCAAAGAAAACGAGAAACAGTTGCTTGCACGATCTTTGAAACAAAAATCTCACATAGAAAGAAAAAAAAAATATATCAAAAAGGAGTGGCCTTTACTCTCGAGCAGGCCTCGTTTATTCACATCCCGTTTACCTGTTTCCTTTTCCTTCGCTTTCTAGTTAAGCAGGCTTAGCAGAAAACGAAGGTACGTTTCTCTACGCGTCTCTAATCTCTAAGACCTTATTTAAGCCTTTTTGGCACGTAATGCGAGATGGGTTTTAGTCTTCTGCCCCCCTTTTGCATAAATCAGAACTGGGTTCGATTAACAATGTGATTCGGTTATGGGTTCTGTGTAATGAAAGCTTCTTTTCACTAATCACTTGAGTTCTCATGCTGTTCTCCTATTAGTGGTGCGTCTCAGTTTTCCTTCTCTGTATGGTTCTTGGGATTGAGATTAATGGTTGTTGTTCAATGGCTTGCTTGGTTTCAACGCTTTCTTTTTAATTTTTTTTTTATTCTTTTAAATTCACTTGTTAACATGATGAGGGTTGTGCTCTGATGGGTTTGCATCATATTAGGATCTTTGGTAATTGATTCGTGCTATCTACGCGTGATTTTTCTGTTTACTTTGATGGGTGTTTCTCCATTTTTATGTACTGTTTGCTGGTTGGAGATTTGAAGCTACTCTTCTGCAACTTTCAACTTGTTGAAAGAAATGAATAGTAGCTTTTTCTGGCATATCTTCTTTGGCCAAATCGTCTTAATTTGATTATTGTTTGATAGTTATAGTTATTGTATTTCTTAAGATGTCAACTGATTTTATTTACTGATTTGCTCTGTTCCTTTTTTTCGGTTTCTTCTTGCATTCATGTCTTGCCAATACATTCAAGTATACTTCATCATACAATAACAAAGTGATTATATGATTGTAGGTTGTAGTTAAGGGGGTAGGATGGAAAAGCAAGTTTTGAATTGAACAAATGTCTGATGCCGTGGTCTTTAAACTTTCAAAAATTGTAAAATTATCTTACATGTAATTTTATTGTGGTGTAGATTATTGTTTCTTCCATCATAATATTAATAGGTGCCCGATCTGGAATCAAGTTCAAATCAAGAAAGCATGAAACTTGTCATTATAATTAATTGGTATTCTTAAAAATTCTTAAATCCCAGAATTTGTGAAGCTTGTTTCTACTTTTTGGCGTTTTTAAATTTTTTATTCCATAATCTATTTTGGTGTCTTATCTCCCTCAAACTATAATAAATCATACCAAAAAGATTTGTACATGAGTTTTTGATATGAATTAGTAGCGAAGTGCTTACCTTTTATACTCTTTTCAGGTTGAAAACTTTGTTAAAATCCTTCCTGCTTGAAGCTATCTGTTAGTGCTAATTGTATTTAAACTTTTGCAAGGCAATTTATGTGTAATGCCTTGTTAATCTCACTTTCAAGTCCCCTTTGTATTTGGTGGCATAGCATGCCACTAGTGGCTTGCCACATAAGCTGTCAGGTCTTTTTAAACTAAATTTTGTAACTCTTGTACCTCTAGCGCCATTCATGAGAGTCTCTATTATAATTTAGACAGATCTTGCTACTGCTTTGTTAGATTTCTTATATCTTCATTTTTGTTTAGTTATGCATCTCCCCTCTTCATTTTGCACCACTAAATTTCTTTTTTCTGGTTTTCAGGAGTGTTCTAAATTTTGCTTGAAGTATCACAATTCATTCTGATGGACGATTTGAGTATCAATATTCCAAGGATCCAAGGAATGACAAAGCCAGATGAGCATGATTCAAGAAGAAATTCTACAGGAAAAATTTTATCGTCGAACAGTGGAGAAAAAATTCCTCACTATCTCAGAGCTTCTACTGGTTCCTGTCATGACTTTTGTAAATATGGGAGGAAAGATGCATCAGAAGTGAAGGTAAAATGCCCTGTACGGGGCATACCAAGAAGACTCCCAACAAAAGGCCCTGACAGCCGAAGTTCAGTGGAGAGTGTGGTTTTGCCAGAGAGGAAGAATATGTCAGTGATCAAGCTAAAAAATTCACGTGATTCTAAAATCCTTTTACCTGATACTTGTAACGTCACCGAGCAAAAACTGTCAAGAAAATCAATTGACAACCAAAATTCTGTTGGGATTGAACTTCTGACTGAGAGGAAGAAAACATCATTGGCCAAGCTCAAACCGTCATCCTATTCAAAACCTCTTGTATATAATGCACCTAAAACCATGAAGCAGGAAGTTTCATCCTCTCCTGAAAAGCTGGAATTCTCTTCAAAGAAAGGTTCAATAAAACCTAAGGAGAAGGACATGTCTGCAAAACATGTGACTTCTTTGAAGCCAAAATCTTTGGCAGTGAAGGAATTGCCTTCTCCTGATACTTCAAGAGGTTCAGGTGGCCGAAGAAACAGTGATTTGAAGATAGTCGGAAAGACAGGGACCTCTCTGAAGCCAAAATCTTTGGCTTTGAAGCAAATGTCTTCTCCTGAACCTTTAGGAGGTTCAAATGGCCAAAGAAACAGTGATGTTAAGATAAGCAAGAGGGCTGGAACGTCCATGTCGGCTTTGAAGAAAGTATTGGTGTCCCCAGTAGGCTCACTGTCCCCCAGACCTTCTCTCAGGAGAGTTGCAAGCTTAAAAGCACAGAAGAACAGGACCCTGAAAGTTGTCTCTCCTCTTAAGGATCAGAACAATATTGGGAAAGCTAAACCAAAGCAAGTCAACTATGATGAGATTCAGGAGAAGACCTTGTATGTCATTAAGATTGAAACTGAGAACAAGCCTTTGGAATCTGATCAAAATAAAAATTGTGAACTTGAACCATCACCAACTTCACCACCACCTTCATCATCACCCAAGTCTTTGTCCCTCCCAAAAAGTTTTTCATCCATTGAAGGAGAAGATCAAGAGTCTGGATATACGATGAGTGAAACAGAAGATTCTTTTTCAGAAGACAACGAAGTTGACAGTATTGAAAATGCAGAGACCCTAGATGAGGATGACAAAGGGAAGCCCAGAAAGCCTGGGATGGTTTGTTCTGAAGACAAGGATAGTCAGCCTTTAAAGTTTAGGAGGGGAAAGGTGGTTGACCTGCATTTTCAGAGTAATAGTCCAAGGAGACTCAAATTTAGGAGAGGAAAAGTGTTGGGAGAGAACCAAAATGTCAAAGCTGATGCCCGAAGGCAAAGCTTCAAGAAAAGAGTTGTTGATGATGGTACAGTTGGAACTGAAGCTGGTCCAGAAAAGGTTGTTTTGAGACATCAAGACGTTCAGGGAAAGAAAGATGCGAAGGGTTTGTATAATAATGTAATCGAAGAAACAGCAAGTAAACTTGTTGAAACCCGGAAGAGTAAGGTTAAGGCTTTAGTTGGTGCTTTTGAAACGGTGATCTCGCTCCAAGAGAGCAATCCTTCTGCAAACTCTGTCACTTGAGCTGTGAACAGATGGCTCGGCTTTTAATGTGCGAAGTCGAGTTACAAGCTTATGGCTCTGCAAAAATGTAAAGGTAGATTGCTTCTGTTGGAGTTAGATTGCCTGGATGTAAATTTGAATGGGAGTCCTGCAAGCGCATTGTCTGTGTTTGGTGGAGGGTATGCATTTTCTCCCTTTCTTCTTGAATTATATACGATATGATTGATCCTTATCCTGTGAATAAAACTATTATACTCAACACTTCATATATTGAGTGAGAAAAGAAAAATTACAGAACGGCTGGTTGAGTAATTGTAATATCTTCTTATTTTAATGAACTAGTTATTGACTGTAATGGTGTTTGTTTGATTTAGCTTTTCCTCTGACTGCTCCAAGTTTTTGTCCATTGCTTGAGTTGTTCAATGGCAGTGTTAAATTATTCGGCATTGATTTGAATGTGTTCATGCGCCAGAAATATATGTATGTGTGTCTCCTGGTTTTCAAGTCGAATGTTCAACCAAAATCTCTGGTTTCATTATCAAAATGAACTCTCATTAATAACTAAAATGAAGAAAAATACTACTAAACCAACAACTAATTGATATATAAATGCTCACTTTAATTTGCTATTATAATTTCTTTAAGAAGTACGGAATCATCTTAAAGTGATATACATAAATAAAAGGAAAGTAGAAAAGCAAACTATTAATGGCATTGGCAGTGTCATATTATTTGGCATTGATTTTAAATTTGTGATGGGCTAAACTATTAATGTGGAGCTTCTCTCTCTCTCTCTCTCTCTCACATTGATTTTTTATGAATTTTATATTTGAAAATGGACAAATAATGTGAGCCATTGGATGAGCAAGATTCATTCTTTTGGAGCGTCCAAATGACGCCACGTCACTAGCACACAGTAGCCGATGCAATTAAAAAGATCTCAAAAAAATCTAAGGTCAACAGATCCGGACAGTTGATTAGCAAGGGTCACTGCGATCAGTTAGTATTGGCTCAATGCCACTATCTTAATTGGGCTACATTTGTCTATTTTATTTCACTTCAGCCCTATAATTTGGGTAAGTTTTACTTTTATCTCTATCATTTTAATTGTTTTCATTTTAGTACAATATTTACAAATTATTGCAGTTTAAGAACACACTAGTAATTTTTTGGCCAAAAAAAAAAGAACACACTAGTAAATTTTTCACTAACGTTTTAAATTACATAATTAAAATTGTATTTAGAATAAATAGAAATAATAACGCGCCTTTAATCTACAACCATTTGTAAAATATTTAACAAAATTTAATACAATTGAAACTATAAGAACAAAGTCAAATTTGGTCCAACCTACATATCTAAAATTTAATATGACTTAATAAGGTTCGAATCCTCTATTAGTTTGTAAATTTAAAATGTCTGGTTTGTTTTATTTTAACATAATTAGAAGGAAAGTAATAAAGAAAATAATTAGAAGGAAAGTAAAAGCAAAAGCTTAACACGTGGCAAATAGTGTGTGTCCAAAGAATCTTTTGGGCTTTTGTCGGACATGATAAATACCACAGAATTTGAAACCCCAACCAACAGTAAAATTGAGAAAAACAATGGGCGTGCTTTGTCTTTCCGGACTGAATGACACATAAGACAACGTGGTCCCCACTTGCATAATCCACAAAGCCGCCACCTTCGCCTGAAATACGTGGCAAGACACTATTTGTTCTTGCCATAGATGAAGCACCAACAGGTCGTTCTAACATTTCCAGCAAATTGGAACTCTTTCTATTTTGGAAACCAACCAATTCTGCTTTGGCTTCCCATTTCTCTCTCTCTCTCTCTCTATCAGATACCCACCTCTGCGTTTGCTAACACTACCTGGTACCTCTGTCACTGTATTTTTATTTGGACGAATTTGACCCTGCCTTTAGACCCAATTTCCCAGTTCTTCCTTGGAATCCTTGCATGTAAAATGCAAATTTTTTATTTTTTATTTTAATCTTCTTCTTCTTCTATTGCTTGTAAAAACCCTAATCTCTCTTCGATTTTGCAGAGTTGGGTTTTCTAGGGGTTTTGAACTATGCCGAGACAGGGCTTTGCGAGCTACGAATATCTGCTCCACAGCGAGTGATGAAGAATCCTGTACCCAAGCCATCTATAAGGTTACGGGTCAGGTAAGAAATGATCTCATTTCGTGTTAATTACGATCTACTCCACTTTCAGCTTCTTCTCCCTGTGTTCTGGTTGATTTTGATATGGCCTAGGGTTTTGTAAGTTCTTCGTTTTTTTCTTCTATTTATGTGAATTTTGTACAATCAAGTAAAGAATCAATGTGGGTTTTATTAGGATTAAGTAGTTGCTTAGGATTGCAGTAGATTTTGTTTAAAAGCTATGATTTTGATGTAGAGGGACTTGTGGATCTAACGATTTGGAAGTGAGGACATGCGTTGAGAAATATACTAAAACCTTGTTTTGTGTTATGCGACTGAAGTTGATTGAGAATGGAAAATGCTCGTTTCTGGTTTATGTTCTGTTTATATTCAAATTATGTTATAGTTGAAATGCGGAGCTCATCCGTATCGCTATTTTCTTTTGTTATGTTGAAATTAATTTCTAGTCACATGCAAAGCTACCCCTATAATACTAAACGGATACGTGCTCTTCACATGGTGTTAACTGTTAGCTGAAAAATCTTTGCAATATGAGATGTTGAAATGAAGTAAAATTTGTTGGTAGTGTGTAGCTCGAAACTCTTTTGAATGTTATGGTGCCTTAATTTTGCTTTTTTATTTATTTTTTTCTTTTCAAGTATGTGTTTAGAAAGCTGTGATGCTTGATTCTTAAGATTTTTTATTGCGGTGAGACGCTCCTAGGTTTCATTTTCTGGTAATATTAAATCTAGCATTTGTTCTCCTATTTGGATGATAAACTATAGTTTTAGTGTGCACATGTCATATTTGCAGTCTCATGAATTATAGGGATTTGAGATTATTGTATTTTTCAATCTTAGTAGGTAGACAAAATGATTCTTACGAAGCAGTATCGTTGTATACACTCAAAAAGCTGTCAATGCACAAAAGGGCATCTAAGTGAAGATGCGATATTCCTAGTATTTCAACGATTGAATTGGAATCCTAAGTTAATTGCTACACTTTCTTGTGTCTGCAAATGGTTTGATGATCTCGCCAAGCGTGTACTGTGGAAGGAGTTTTGCCGAACAAGAGCACCAAAGATGATGCTTGATCTTCAATCTGGTGGGAGTCACAGTGTAGATGGGAACTGGAGGGCACTTGGGAAGCTGCTTATTTACTGTTCAGGATCTAAGAAGGGTGGCCTCTTTAATAGCATTCAAATCCCTGGTCACTTTGTTTATAGGACCAGATTCTCTAGGACATCAGGGAAGAGCTTTCTTTTGCCACAATGCAGAACAGATGTTTTGTATGTCTCTGACCCTTGTGAACATCTTGACCAAGGAGAAGAGGGAGATGTGGGTTTTTTCCGGGGAATTTTCAAGTCGTTCTCAATGTCAAAGGTTCGCAAGATGTTGATTAAAAAGGAAGCCCAACTTCATCCAACAGAGGTGTGCCCTTACTGTAAGGCTAAGTTATGGAGCATGTTGCAAGCCAAAATGATACCTCAGAGTGCCACCTGCAGATTGGGTGCTTATGATCATTGCATTGAGTATTTTGTTTGCCTTAATGGACATATGCTTGGGTTCTGTACCCTGTTACCTTTATCGGATTCAGAAGAGACATCAGAGTAGGAGTGAAAGTTGAAACCAAAAAGAGGTACTATCTTTTGTTGGACACCTAGAAGTTTTAGTTTATAATGAATTTTCTATGCATGAGATGGTGCAGTACTTATAATGACTAGTTCAACAATAGCCAGCCCTTTTTTGTTGGACACTGGTGTACCAATATGTGAAAGTTCTATGTCCATAAAAAATAAAAATAATAAAATCTGTATAATATGTTTCAGTACTTGCTCTACAACCGGCTTTATCTCAACAGTCTTTCTACTCTAAGGTATCTTTTTCTTTCCTTTTTTTGTTTCTTTTGCCCAGATTTCTTGTCATTGCAAGCATGAAGTTGGGAAGGTCATTATGCGCTCTTGGGTCGGCTTGTTTGAGGAAGCTGAAATCAACCATTACAATACCATTAAAATGTTCAAGCTTTCAATCTTTCCCTTGCTCAATGGTTTACAGTAGAAGTGTTGGACGCTGTTTCTAACCATTTCTTTTCCAATTGTCTTTTACATAAAATGTTATCGCTGTGAACCTTGTAATACGATGTACATTTATGTATGGTCTAAATATTTCTGTGGGTCGCATATTGGTTTGTGAAATAATTTTATACACTTGTTCATGTTTATCTTCCAATCAGTTGCTTCACTTATTCCATTGGTATTTTTTAATTCTCAATAAATTTAGAATTAGTTTTGGAAACTCCATCCTTTCATTATCAGCCCTTCGGGACTTTGAGTTGCAATAGAACGAATCACATACAATGGATAAAAGCAAGATGAAGGCCTCAAGAGGATCAAAATTTGGCAAACATGGATTAGAACGAATCACATGCATCAGACTGAGTCTCATGTTGTTACACATTACAATCAATCTATTTACACATGAAAAGGGAAGAAGTACATTATATATACCAGATTATATAACAGATCATATATTGTGCTCATTCCTCTGCTTCGAAGTCCAACCCCGCAATGCTCATCTTACCAATGTTGCTGCAAAATTCAAGTCTCCGGTAAGGGTTTGTACAAGTTATATAAAGCTGAGAGCCATTTGACAAATAAGCAAGGAGTGAAACGAAGTCAGCATCAGATTATACAAAAGTAACCCTGGAAAGCTAGAGCAAAGGCTCAACCAGTTCAAGTTGAAGCCTTGCAGAAAAGTGGATATCATAAGGTAATTTCTCTCTGGATTGTCTTCCAAAAGATCCATTATGCAAAACATACTACTCCAAAAACAAATCACTTGTATATTCTAAGTAGTAAATGTTAAAATATGCCAACTTGTATATTCTAAGTAGTAAATGTTAAAATGAACTAAAAAGATGATGGAGAGATGACTTTCAATAGCAAGTGCTGGGAAACTAGAAGGTAGCAGGAAAGCCCAAACTGTTGTCTGCTCGACAGAAATTCTTGTCCATATAAGTTATTAGACAGGGGATAAGAGAAATTCAAGCCTTACACAACAGCATCTAGGCCAGCCAGTTTGGGTAAGAATCGCCTGATATGATCTTCTGCTGCTTTCTCAGATTTCAGTGTCTCACAGTTGAAAGAAACCAAAATCTTGTTCTTCCCATGCTGTTCTTCAACCATATCTACAACATCCTCCTCCCAACTGCCTCCCAATTAATGCAAACAAGAGGCAAAACATGTTATCTACATGCAATGGTCGATCATGAAAAAAATAATTGTAAATAAAAATGGAACTTCAGATATGAAATAATGAAATTACATAACAAATGGAGTGGAGAAAAGGTTATTCCACAATTTAGCCATATCAAATCCGAGATAATAGTTTGATCATGTTCATGAAAGACATTAGGTTTGCTTATGATTCTACAAATTAGAGAGATAAAAGAGTATAAAGGCATAAACTTTTCACAAAAAATGAAGCCAAAGTATCTGAAGTTTCAAATATACTAATGGACAAGCACCAAAGATACAATATTTCTAAGAGTCTACTGTATTTCAAGAACCAGCAAGATAATTCTAATTTCTAAAGTGGGTTACCCATGAGCATGATCAATGCTATTCAACCTGGCAGCATCATGGCCTCTACACTCCACAACAACAACTTTTTCTTTCTTTCTCTGTCATCATAAACCACACCCATTAGAAGTCATAAAGAGAAATTGATGACAGGCAAAGGACCATTCTGCTAAAACAAAAAACAAAAAACAACAAAATCCCTCATACATTGTAGTCTATGATTGCAAGCTTTATTAGACGATAATCCTCTCCCCTGCTACACTCCTTTTCACATGCCAACTCTACAAACATGGGACAGGAAATTCATGACTAAGCATCCAAAGGCACCATGAAAAGATGACAAATCGAGACAAAAAGAATTACCAGTTCCATGAAGACCGTAGCAAACGTTAATGGAACCGTGGTGTTGGATGAAGTGGCCTGATATGGACCCACATGGCAACAGTGCTATTGAAGCCACTCCTTCCATCACCTCCCCTACGTTTCCTCTATCTGATTCCACTTCCCCTCCTTCATCTGCCACAAAAAGAAAAACAAAAACAAAAGTAAAATACGGAAACACAGCATCTACCCATTTATTCTTAGATGCTGGTGGACTGATTAATAATACCCATCAACGAGAGAGAAAAGATATATGAAAGGAAACACGAGACAGACTTGGTGACTTACCCATTTGTCTCCTTTTGCTCACAAACTTATTCAGTTATTCTCAATGTTTCTGCACACTGAGAAGTGAAAGGGAAAACGTTGGTGGTAATAAATACCCATTTTACAGTGTAATCGAACGGAATCTGGCTACGGTGCAAGTGACAGTGTAGGTGGTCTATGGCGGATGCAAAACGTTTGCGTTTAATTTTACAGCAAGGACGACAATACGACATGGATTTCTCGAACGGTCTAGATGACTTGCATTTGATCAATCGTCAAGAAGGGTGTCGCACATGATTAATCAAACTAGTAATTGACCTTTACCGAGGTTTTATTTTTTTTATAATAAAACGGCAAAAACCTTTTATTTAGCAGACTGAGTGTGAGAAGACAATTTTAGAGTGTACTTATCATTTTATAAATTTATATAAACGAACGATCAAAGCACATTTTGAAGCTAATCATTTTCATAGCACACATGCCATATACAAGAGAAATCTCCTGACTATGATTTAAGATCTCTGCAACATGGGTAAAGAAACCATATGTCGTATGCTAAAACAAAAATCGAAACATTTATCGAGTCTCGGAGAAAGCTTCTTGGTTCTCTGCAGCTGCAGATTCTGAATCAGCTTCAAGCCTCCTGAACACTAGCTTTTGCTGGGGGAGTTGACCATTGGAAAAAGCCGTGACCTCTGTGTCGATCAACACAGTGTCTTCTTCCTTAAACTCTCCTCTCAAGATGCCCTTGGCCAACTCATTTTCGACATACTGCTGTATCACTCGCTTCACTGGCCTAGCACCGTAGTTTGGATCATACCCAAGACTTCCAAGAAGCTGGATAGCTGCATCGCTCACCTGGATTTTCATCTTGCGGTCTGCAACTCTCTTTTGCACCCGGTCCAACTGTGATAAAAATATAAAAACTATGATGCTATGCCGCAGAACAACAAGATGCAGGAAGTAACAAAAAGAAAAAAGGAGATTGAGCAATTCACAAGATTTTAGAGGCCTAAAGAAGATAAAGCCATCCTCTCCAAGAACATAACATAATAATTATTATATAACTGCCCGTAAGAAAAGTAGTCAAGGCAGAAAGCGTTTTTGATGAGCAAATTACCTGTAACCTGACAATACGGCTAATCTGATCACGGTCCAGGGGCTGAAAAACTATATACTCATCAACCCGGTTCATGAACTCAGGGCGAAAGATTGATCTTGCAGCCTCCAACACCCGCTGCTTTATAGTCTCGTAACCCAATTCATTTGGCGTGGTGTCATCATCTGCATTTAGTATGTACTGCGAACCCACATTTGAGGTCATAATAATGACAGTGTTGGTGAAACTCACAGTGCGACCCTGTGAGTCAGTTACTCTCCCATCATCTAAAATTTGAAGGAACACATTAAACACGTCAGAATGTGCCTTTTCTATCTCATCAAACAGAATAACTGAATATGGCCTCCGTCGAACAGTCTCTGTCAGCTGTCCACCCTCCTCATACCCCACATAACCAGGTGGAGCCCCTATTAGTCTTGAAACAGCGTGCTTTTCCATGTACTCACTCATATCAATTCTTACAAGAGCTTCTTCAGTGTTGAACATATAGGAAGCAAGGGCCTTAGCTAGTTCTGTCTTCCCAACACCAGTGGGACCCATGAACATGAAACTAGCAATTGGCCGATGAGGATCTGAGAGACCTGCTCGAGACCGCTGAATAGCTTCAGCTACTGATGTGACTGCAGGATCCTGACCCACAACACGTTTATGCAGCTCTTCCTCCAAATGTAAGAGCTTCTCCATCTCTGACTGTTGAAGCTTGGAAACAGGAATACCAGTCCACTTGCTGACTATTTCAGCAATATCATCTCCTGTGACTTCCTCTCTGAGCATGGACTTCCCGGACCTCATATACTCATCTAGCTCTTTTTCTGCACTAACAAGTTGGCGCTGCAAAGAATTCAGACTCCCATACTTCAGCTCAGCAGCACGGTTGAGATCATACTCCCGTTCAGCCTGCTGGATCTCCAGATTTACCCTGTCAACCTGTAACATTATGTAGAACTGTTACTCAAATGACTAATTCTTTCAATATTTACCTCATTATCTTCTAATTTTTACTTTTCACCAATTTGGTTAGTAATTGTTTTACTTTGAAAATTATATAATCCCCCAACTTGAATTGCTATGCTTTCGAATTTGCATTGAAAACTAAGAGTGTGGCTGTGTTGTTCTTTCAAATTTTGGATTAAGAAAATGGTATTAAAAAAAAAGAAACAAAACATGTACATACCTCTTCCTTGATTGATTGAATGCGAGTCATGACAGACTTTTCATGCTCCCACTGCTCAGTCAGCTGAGCTTGTTTATCTTTTAAAAGAGACAACTCAGCCTCAAGGCGGTTCAATCTCTCTTTAGAAGCTTTGTCTGTATCATTTGTAAGAGACAGTCTCTCCATTTCAAGTTTCAACACTGAACGATTGATCTCATCTAGGGCAGTGGGCTTTGACGTAATTTCCATTTTCAATTTAGCAGCAGCTTCATCAACTAAGTCAATAGCTGCAATTCAAGGATATATTAGCATTCCATGTAACATGTATATGCTAAGAAATTAATTGAACAAAAGTTCTTTGAGTAATAGTTCTTCACTTTTAAGAGCAGACTAAAAAAATACACATCCTCAGAGCCTTACTATCAATAAATCTTTGATTTTGACTGGCTTACACATAAAAGCAAGCCATCATGAATGGATCAATTTCTAACGGAAGCAGAGATTGTTCAACATGTTAAGTTGTTGTATACCTTGTGTGCAATAATATTACCTTTGTCAGGTAAAAATCTCCCACTGATGTAACGGTCTGAGAGAATTGCAGCTTGCACAAGTGCACCATCTGAAATGCGGACTCCATGATGCAGCTCATATCTTTCACGCAGGCCCCGGAGTATTGAAATAGTATCTTCCACAGTAGGTTGATCAACATAAACTTGCTGAAAACGACGCTCCAATGCAGGATCTTTTTCAATATATTTGCGATACTCATCCAGTGTTGTTGCACCTATACACCGTAGCTCTCCCCGACCAAGCATGGGTTTTAAGAGATTTCCAGCATCCATAGCACCATTTGTAGCACCTGAAACAGATAAAAATAGATCATCCTTCCCATCAGTGTCACTATCATCATGTTTTCAACCAAACCCAAAAGAATAGAACTATTGCTAAATCTATTAAACTATGTTGGCGTTGATGGAGATTTACACAAACTCATTAACAAAAACAATAGAATGAATAAAAAAGGAAAGCCTTCCACCAATACATAGTACAGATTGATCATTAAAAGTCTGTTCCACCTCAAATACAAGAACAGAAATTAATAAGCTAAATACCTGCCCCGACAACTGTGTGAATCTCATCAATAAAAAGGATAATCTGGCCATCTGACTCTGTTACTTCCCTGAGTACTGCCTTCAGCCTATCCTCAAATTCTCCCCGATATTTTGCCCCAGCAATTAGTGCGCCCATGTCAAGGGATATTAGCTGTAAAGAGAAATAGGTCAGGTACATATCCAGATTTTTCAACCGATTAGCAGAACTGTGCTACTAATTGCTGAGAGAGAGAGAGAGAGAGCACACACCTTACGGTTCATCAAAGCTTGAGGTACATCCCCTTGCACAATTCTTTGAGCAAGCCTGTTGACGAGCCAGAGTTAGAGTTATGCACACAATAGAGAAATAAGTCCAGTAGAAGCCTCCAAACAAGGCTAAAATAGATTAACCTGTGCCGCATGAAGCTATGCTATGCCATAATGAAGGTACCAGTGTAAAAACTTGGTACTCAGCTCATGCTCAAATAATTATATATTACTATTTTTAAAATATTATTCATGTTATACTGCACATTAATGCTTAACATGTGAAAAAATTTGGATTGAGCATTGAACTTTTCCAAATTTAAAAGTTCAATACGGCTAGAAGAATCAAGAAGAATAAGTAATCAGATTACTAACAAGATAAGCAAGTGGGGAAACAATACTGGTTCAACAAATCTAAATGGCCCATATACACAAACAACTAGGTACTTACCCTTCAGAAATTGCAGTTTTTCCAACACCTGGTTCACCAATCAGCACCGGGTTGTTCTTTGTTCTTCTGGAGAGAATCTGGATGCACCTGCGTATTTCATCATCTCTCCCTATTACTGGGTCAAGCTTTCCTGCTTTTGCCATGGCTGTCAAATCTTTTCCATACTTTTCAAGTGCTTCATATTTTCCCTCAGGATCTGCAACATAAATAGGGGGTAATACTTCTGATTTTTGTTTCCCCACTCTGCATATGTTGGATCAAGCAATACACACACGCACACCCTCAACAGTGTTAAAGTAATGAAAACACATTGCAACCTTGGTCAATAACTGATTGGCGTCCCCTTATGGATTCTATAGCAGATTTCAAAGTTTGATTGGATATTTGGAAATCCCTAAATATTTGCTTCCCAAATCGTTGATCTTGAGCGAAACCAAGAACCAAATGCTCCACAGACACAAATGAGTCCCCATACTCTTTCTTGTAATCCCTGGCTCGCTGAATCAAGGCTTCCAAATCACGGCCTAACATTGACCCCGCAGATTCACCAAGAACCTATTGTAATTAGATAGAGAGGGACATAAATTAATCAGGGTCTCAGCATAAAGACACTGGTCTATAAAATGTATAGTATTAGCAGTCATCTGAAAACATGTTTGTAGTATCTCACTAGTCACTACTATCTCGTAGGCTGTCTAAGGGCCTCACTCTACCTCCATCATGTGTTTTAAGAGACTCGAAAATCCATAGTTCTATGTCAAATGATTGTGCATCAATTAATAACTTAAATCTTGTGTGCCTGTTTATAAGAGGGTCATGGTCAATTCGAGAAACAGAAATCTAAGTTTGTACCTTAAGACATTTAACTTACCATCCAAATATTAACACACAATTAGTAACTTCAAGAGTATAAACGACCAATGCCAAAGTCTTGAATAGCTAAATTCATGAGCTTAAAGCATTACAGAGACACCAAAACACATCACATCTAAGAGTGGATAATATTAGGGATCCATTTGGAAGTACCTTTGGCTGGCGTTGAATAAATTTATCAGTGGCCTCAAGAAGACGGGTATTGTCAACCCCAACTTTGGCGAAAATCCGACGAGCAAGCCCATTCTTTTGCTCCAAGAGTGCTTTCATCAAATGCTCTGTCTCCACTATCTGATGCTTGTTCTCTTTTGCCACCTCTGGCGACGAAACAATCGCTTGCCACGCCATTTCTGTGAAGTCTTGTTGCGTAATCTGTAACTCCATCAATACCAGAACCCCGTTACACACATAATTGAAAGAGAAAGAAAGTTTGTGTTAAGCTAAGCTAAGCTAAGCAAAGCAACGCATATGAAGAATATATGATACCCTTCCGGTTGAAGAAGCTTCGCAGCGCACAACAAAGGGCTTCGAACTCCGACCAAATCTCTTCAACCCATTTCCGAAAGCACTGTTTGGCTTGGATTGGCGCGAAGTTAAGGCCCTGAATGATTTGGATCTGGCATGGAAGCTCAGAGAGAGGTGTTGGCGAGCAAAGAGAGGACTTTTATTGCAACATTTGGAAGAAACCGACTGCGGAGGAAGGCGAAGACTGATCCCTGAAGCAAACGAGGTCGTGGAGGCCATTGGCGGAGCCTGAAAACAGCTTCTTATCGTCAATGTTGTGAAGTTTGTGATAGTGCAGTGGGTGTTTATATGAGAAGGAGAAGGAGTTGCTTGAAGAATAGAAGATGGAAGAAGCTTTGCGTGGGAATTGAGAAAAGATGGAGATTTTTGAGAGTAGCAGTGAGTGAGGTGATGTGAGGTGAAGCGAACTAGCGATTAGCGAAGCTCTAAATTCGAAAATAAAATTATATATTTATCGTCATTTATGATTTCTCTCATACCCACAAAAAAAAAAGTGAAAAAGAAGCAATCTGTTATGTTCTAGAATTATACTACGATACAAATTTTGAGATCAAAGGGAGTTCGCGGAACGTCGCGAAATCGTTCGATAAACTAGGATCTGCGGTAAGCCTGCTTCTACTAGATTCATACAGGTGGCATAGTTCAATGAAACGACGGGTTTGATGAAGTGGGGAGTGGGGACCCACAAGCTGTATAAAATAGTGAGAAAATATTTTACGCTATTAATTGCTTTTACATTCATGATTTCTCTGATGAAAGATGGTGTTCAAGATTTATTTATTTTTTTATACGAAGAGGGAGATCCAACTTAGAATCTCAGAATCTCTTCCAACCGAATATTTGGATTGTAGAGTGGAGCAAACGCTAAATATGAACATAAGATCTTTGAGCTTGAGCCACCTCCTCCTCCATGGTTTGCCTTACATGATGACAATCTCTAACTAAACCAAACACTTGCTTAGTTGCTCATCACCTGACTTCAGGAGGCATGGCAAATTGTTGGACCGCACCTTGAATATTCACTTAGATAACCCATCAAGCAAATCCCATTGTGATGGTCATGTCATGAAGTGCATAGTGTAGGCACTGTGGCAACTCAGTCAAGACCTTTGGCAATTCCTTTCTGACCAAATATGATTTTCAAGATGATACCATCAATATTATACATGGTGAATGAAACAACTTCAAATGTAAAATTTGAAAACAAATGCAGTTGCTACAACATGAACTTTTTACACAAAAATCTTAGATATGGTTGGATGATGTAGCAGAGTCTAAAGGACTCAACGACAGACAGAGTATGATGGATCTGCACCAAACCATGACACATGACAAGCCTGCATAATTCCAAAGGAGTTGAATCAATCAGCAACTTCATTTTCTTTACTAGCTCCAACTCTCTTTACCTATAGTCAACTATGAAGAGAAACACAATGTAAAGACAGATCCAACAAAACTTAGGTACAAGAGAGACTACCAATGAAAGGGATAGCAATGTATACACCCACCTAAAAATGATATTATCCCCACTATTTGAACTGCAAAATATCATAATATGACACAGATGCACTTGTTCTGCTTTGGTTCGCTTGTCAGTTTCTTCTCTGTTACAGATAAAGGATACACATTTAATTACAAATCATATAGAAGCATAAAAACTAAATTATATGTACTAGTCATGGAAAGGATCAGAGAAAGTAGTTATATGATGCAGGGCTGCAGGCCTTCTTTTGGTGCTTTTCCTATTCAGGAGGTGGCTAATTATAAAATTGCAGGCTTTAACATGATTTATTGTGAGATTAGAAAGTATTTGCAAACCACACAAAATCTATCATCACCTTGTTTTTTCCATTAACTAAGAAACTGCTTTTTGGCAATCAAATAACCAAGAAAAAATCCATATACTGTTCAAAGCAGATGGAAAATGTATTTTCCTCATCAACGTTGTTGCTAAAAGCAGCAAAGAACGAAGACTGTATCTTCTTTGAGACTTTGAAGGGAAAAGAAGAAAGAAAAATATCTTCTTTGAATAGAAAACTTTGGCACTAGTTTTAGCAATTCTCAGAATATATTTGTACCTTTCTCCAAGGAAGGTGGTTGAACAACGACATGCATAGTTGTAACTCCGCCAGGGACATCACATAATGGGCTTCGACACTCCCCAACTGTTCTGTTGTTCTCCAATATTCTTCCTGCACTTATTAGCTTGACATCTTTAACAGTCCTTGGACCATTATCCTTCTCTGTTCAAAACAATAGCATTATGCTCAGTTAGCCCAAATACATTAAATAAGTAACAAAAAGAGGTGTTTACAAAGAGGTCTTCTGATGGTAATTTGAGAGATTGAAGAGCACGGAAAAATCTGGGATTTAAATATTTTATAGTCCGTCATTGTTTCATGATATCTAATGCTCTTAGGCCAGGCTCCATATTGCCAATAATAATTGTATCAGACACCAAGTGCAAGTGGCAGTAAAATACAAAGACAATTAACTTGACTGTCATAGAAAATCATTTCAGTTCACTGAGACTTAACACCTTTAAAAAGGCTGCCTGTAAAAGGAAAGATACATGTCCTTGATTATTAACCCATGTAACTTAAGCACTTATAGGGTGCTTTTCAGCACTGGGATGGCTGTTCAAACAAAGCTGTGTTTCAGAGAACCACAAATGGAACTGAAACAAACATGACTTCATTATAATAAACTGTCACCCTCAAATTCCCTAATTTCTAATAATAAAAAATTAGCACACCCAATGCTAACAAAAAATTGAACTGCAATAACATGTTCACAGACTCAAGTTCTGATAAGACTATTCTTTATTATTAGATCCTGGTCTGGTTAAGGTATCAATTCAGAGAAAAAGTCTAAAATAGAACAGAGAACACCAAGAACACAAAGAAGAAACAAAAACCAACCTTTAGGCCATTGCGCAAGAATGCTTTCTTTCAAGGTTACAACGCTTGTAGCAGCAGGAAAACTTTTGGGGCCAATATCTGATCCATCAGTCAACCGAAACTTGATCTCCAATTGATCTTGAACCCCAGCCATCTTCAAGAACTTCAGAAATTCAAAGATTCCTTCTGGTTTGAATGAAATGGTTTTGCTACAAGCAATCAGTACAAGGAATTCTCGAATTGGATCTCAAAAATTGAATATAAAAAAGGAAACACTATAACTATACAAATTTGCATCAAGCTTATAAGGCAAACTAATTCAAAGAAAGGTAAACGCTTTAAGCTATGAAGGCGGAGTATTGTATTGAAATGAATACACATAAAAGGAAAGCGCGGAAGTTCAAAGAAAAGGAAAGAGCAGAAAAACAGGTTTAGAACACAGTGACACACCAACACGCAGATACACAAGGAAAGTCACTGACAGCTATTATTCAGCTGTTAGCATCCAGGAAATCAGCAAAGCTTGAAATGGGTGTTATTAGAACCCAAAAAAGAACCCGAATCCTTAAATGGGTCGTCTCTAAAGCACCCACAAAAGAAAGCAAACAGTGAAAAATGGAATAACTTAATGGGTTTTGTCTTACTTGGCTGTGAAACTGATCTGGGGTCGTTCTCTTTTTGAAGAGTGAAAAGTGGGGTTCAGAAATCCAAGCGAGAAGAAGTCGATGCGATGATTTAGTTGTTTAATAAATTATATGGTGAGTCAGACTCAGAGGAAGAGATCAAATAATAAGAAGAAGCTCCCGGAGGACAAACGAAGCTGTTTCGGAGTTTTCAAAGTCTTCTAAATCTGTGGTCAATGACTCCATTCTTGCCTTCTCCTTGCAATCTCCTAAGGCTATGGAAATGGACACATTTTCTCTCTTTTTAAAAGTGTGAACCTTTGGCTTTTGCTAGCTTCCAATTCAAATGTCATTTATATTTCTTATCTTTTTTCACTTTCTTTTGAGGTGAAATGCCAAACTTCCATTGTCATTTAAATAGTGAAGCTGTATATTACATCAGACAGTCACCTACTTGTATGTGCTTGTGTTGCATGCATCATCATCGTAGCCTTGGGTTCTTGTTCATGATCCAACGATTAACATTCTTTGAGACACAACTCCTTTTATGCGTGTTAGGCTTTATTTTTTATTTTTTACTTTATTATTCTTAATCCTTCTAAAAGATTAGAAGAGAGAAGGAAAGTGAGAAAAATGAAAAGGATACAGTTTACAGAGCAAGATGCACTGGCGGCCCAATATTGAAGGGGTAGTGGTAGGTAGTGGGAGAATAGTCGTTATCTGATATCTGTCAATAAAATTATTAATCTCAATTATCTTATCGCACGTCTTCATTCTTCACCACGAGTTGATGGCTGATTATTGATGGAGAACAAGCTTTGGTAATGACTAATGAGCAGGATGCAAGTGGTACTTTCCATAGCATTGTTTGGTATTCTATACATAATTTTTTTTTTGGAACATATTCTATATCATAATTTAAGCATATGATACAGAAACTTTAAAACGTACAAACTGATTTAATCATGAAAAAATATGTTCCTTTATGGTAAAAAAAAAAAAAAAGAATTTATCAACATTCAAAGATTGAATATGTATCTATATATGTCATATGTGTTTGTATGTTATACTTTTCTATATTTGTCATCAATGAGCCTCTGAACCTACCCATAATGAATGTTTAGTACGTACCTACATGCCTTGTACAATTCCTTGTACTGAAATACAATGTACATTGGTGTATGAATGATTCGGTAGGTAGGTGGTAATGACACCAAGATATGTATGTCCAAGAACCTTTCAGATTCTTCCATTTAAAATTTTTAAAGCTTTGGAACAACCAACTAATTCATTGTTTACAAAAATACAACTAAGTGCTACTAAATTCATTGTTATTTTATTAAGGGAAAGCAAAATGCCAAGAGGGTCCATTCAAATGTGGACCAGCTTTTGTTAATTAGGAATGGTGTCTAGCACAAGGAAACGCCACACACATTGAAATATCAGGAACTAGTAACTACCACATTCGGTCGTCTAATGCAAACTGCAAAATATCAAATTTGTAAGATGGGTTTCTTGTCAGCTTCAACTAATAAAATTCCACTAGGCAGAATCTTTTATTAACAAAAAAAAAAAAAAAAGTTCTTAGAGAATCTCTTGTTGATGGGATTAAGATATTAAATATCTCCTAATATGTTCAAATTGTAAACCTTTTGGTTGGTTGCCATTGTTGAACCCTTCGGGCTTACAACTCAAATCTTCTAGATGACCGACAAATAACCAAGAAAAATTAAGGATACCAAAACTACAGGTACTAACAAAATTAAGGCATAACAGTGGCACACAGGCAATGAGAACCGCTAGAATTTAGAAATTTGAAATACCAGAACACAAAACAATAAAATCCGAGAAAAAGAATTTATAATCTGCACATTTTAAATGTCTCTCGTGAACAATACATAAACAAATAACGTAATATAACCTAAAAGGCTCCCCAATTCAATGGGACCTGTAAAAGAGCAATGTCATGATCTACTCCTAAAGTTCAACATCATGATATCAAATAAAGAGGAAAGAAATGGGTACTAACAAAAATGAAGACAAGAAAAGATTTTAAGAAAAAAAAATTGAAATGAAAAAAACATATCTGAGCTAATGGGAGAGAGCCTCACAAAAGACCTGTCCTAGCCTCTCTTCCCTACACCAACCAGTATGATGGTATTGACATAGGCACTTGTCATCTTCTGAATTTCACTTTATTCTGATATATGTGCTAAGAAATCAAGCAAAACCCCCTCCAGGAAGACCAATAATACTATCCTTTTTTCGAACCAAAAAAATGAGGACAGATTGCTATGTTACATAATGAAAGAATGAATCTCATGCAGTGATAACGATGCTGGTCATTTTCTGCAGAATTTCAAGGGATGACAGTGATTCTGGCTGGAACTGGGAAGTTTAACCCTATTGGTGAATTTTCTTCCTGTCTTCTCAAATAGATCTCAAAAAGTTTCGAGCTGCAAAAAACTTCATGAATCCTGTATCACTTGGGTCATTTCCTGTCCCATCTCCTGGTTTAACTCCTCCAGATCATCAACTATGACTCCAAGATGTGGCAGTTCCTAACAAAATCATTGGAGTAGTTGACATACTTGGTCCAAAACGGCCGAAGATGCTCAAAACCAATCTGCAACCATGGTTTTGACTGACCATTATAGTGGATAACTGCAGCCCCTTGAACACTTTCAATGTTGGTGTTATTTTGATAACCCAAGCCAAGCATATGCCATGATGGGTCAATTGGGTGAACATGACCTTTAAAGGCAATTAAAGCGGGTGGTAGTGTCCCAAGCTTCCACATTGTCAGGTTTGACCTCAGATTCTGCACAGGAAAACCAATCAATATAAATTGCAGCAATGCATACGTAATGAGCAAACAATTGAATTTTATGAGGTAATGAAATACAGTTGAATCTGGAAAAAACTGAATTAAAAAAAAACTGACACTGAAGATTTATCCTACATCAGGAACATCACAGTTAGATCGTTGTTACCGAGCTTTATCATTCTATGAGGAAGGATGAACAAAAACCTATGTGTGTAAAAGAAGCTTGAATATTTCAATTTTACCTCTTTCAGCCATGAATGGTAAGTTTCTCGTATATTTGTCTTTCTCCAGGCACTGAGATCAAAAATATTCATTCCATAAGCCCATGCACATTCTTCAGGGTCCAAATTCTTTGCTACAAGGGGATGAGAAAAATTGAAGTAGTTCCTGAATCGCTTGGACATTACCCACTCATCTTCACCTCTACAAGTTTCAACAGCTCCATTGACCTTTCCCCCAAGGTCAATTTCCCAAAGTGGTGATAAATCTCTCTGAATCACAATATCATCGTCTAGGAAAACTACCTTCTCAAGGTTTGGAAATAGCTGTACAATATACATGATCAGCACACACACTTTACATAATTAAAGTAAAACAAAAAATTATAGCAGGAAAAGGGGGGGGGGGGGAGGTTGGGGCATTTCTAACAGAGATGGACCCCAAACAGAAACCTCTTTAATATTAAGAATCATCAATTAATTCCACATGAGAAAAAGTCCAAGTTATCATGGACTCCGCATCTCTAAATTAGGGAAGAGAGTACCTCAGGCAAATATATGCGAAGATGGTTGAGTAAGGATATGTATTTTGGACTTCTAGCCTGCAATTTTGATGCGAATGTTCTTGGAGTTGTAGCACTAAGATTGGCTCCTGCAAGATGATTCCCATGGTAATAATTCCTGATCCCATTTTGATTTTCTACAGCTTCAAGGACTGGGACATTTTCTCTTGTTAACCAATCAAACTGGTGCACGCCTTTCACTTCAACAATAGCAGGGGAGACAGGGTTTAGTGCAAACCATGAGTGCATACCAGCATAAGTTTTCTTGTCAGTAATGACATGGAAGACTATCTTTTCAGGTTTCAGAGATGACTGGACAGCAGAAGCAACAACAACTGAAGCAGCAAGAATGTTATCAGTCGATAGGATAAAGTGGTGGTAAGAGTTGTCAGAGAGCAATGGCAGTAACTCTGGAGGAGGCAATTGTTTGCGAGCATGAGCATTGGATGAATATTCATCAGTCAATCGCAGAGAAAGGCAGTGGATGCCTTTAGGTACCGAACTTGCTGCGAAGTGTTTGTTCATCAACTCTGCAAACTTTGACTCTCTGACTTCCCTTTCAAAATTCTCCATCTACACAAAGAAACACAGAAATATTTTTAAAATGTGCCAACAGTTACCAAGGATTCTTTCTCTCTCTGTTTTTTCTGAGAGGGGTAGATTTAAAGATTATGTTTAATGGTGCACTTTCTGTGTGTGTGCAGGCACACATACATCACCCTCCCCACCAGTCCTCTGTGCAACAATGAGGTGCGATAAAGAACAGTGACCGTATTAAGAAGAACAGCCACTCCCACTCCCCCAAGTAAAAAATAATGTACTATAAAACACAAAAAGTAAAATGTCTTCTTTTTTTTCAAACACACAACATACCATTGCTCTTAACATGAAAGCAAAGGTCCTTGCATCATACTGGTTGTTCTTCATTTCAGAAACAAGTTGATTGAATGAATCTGGCAGCTTTAGACCAGCTGGGATTTCTTCAGTGTTCACTTGGTTCAGAATCTTGTAAAAGTCTCTAACCAGTCTCTGCTGTGCCATCATTACAACCACAAGGATTCAGATAATAACAAAATGGATTTGTTGACCAAAATCAAAACTTAATGGGTTAATGTAGGATAGGAAAAAGAAATATTACAGCAACTGGCAAAAGGTTAATTACCCCTGAATCATCAACCCTACCCAGAAGCCTTGGTCCCAAGCGCCTACCTAAACAATCTGAAGCACGGGAGTAAAGCAACAATAAAATCACAATTCAATATTAGACCATTACAAAACCAAAAAAATGTGGGCCATGATCTAAGAAACATAAGGATGATAAAAGCAGGAATAGAAAGCAAAAACAAGCAGATGGTTCCAGTTCAGACATTGAATTTACAAAATGCTTGAACGTGCATTTCATATATGAAATCAGTGATGACGAATTTTATAAAATTCGTAACAAGAATATTGTAAATCTCATTTCATTTAATATTCAACTACTCATCACACCAAGTATAAGATGCACTCTAGAACTAGATCAACAAACCAACCCAATGGCATAAAACTCCAGTATTATCAAATTGTGAAAACAAATCAAATGTCTGTAAACCCAATAATCAGAATTTGATTTTATTTAGATATTGGATGTGAATCAAATAAACCCAGTTAACTAAACCAATCAATAACAACAAATACCATCATATGGGCCAGTCAAGATCCATCAAATGCAAAACAAACCAATACACACAAACAAAACCAGACAACATAAAATATAAAAAAATTGGGGATTGCAACAGAAATTGGAATTGAAGAAACAAAAATAAAAAGAGTACCAAATGAGGAACACTTGTTGACACCTTCGAGAGTAACAACAGCGGTGAGAATGAACACAAAGGGCAATAAGAAAGCGAGGATTAGAATGGTGTGAAAAACGGTTCGATAAGAGATGTGGCGAGCTGCGACCTTGATCTTCATCAAGTCAATAAAGCCATTGCTGCTCGAGATCGTTATGCTTCTCATGCTAGGCGAGAAGTGAAGCTGCATCGTCGTCTATGCAGCCCCTCCTCCTTCTTCTTCACGACCCTAGCAATCCCACCCCAACTTAATGCCACCACCACCCATGCCCTCACCATTAGATCCAAACCCACAAACCCCAATTCCAATCCCCCACCGACAATAAGATTCAACGCTGCTGCCTAATAATAATTCAGATCTAATTGCTGTCTTTCTCAAATTTTTGCTTCTTTGGGGTCTTTTCGAAGACCGCATTGGAGATTCAAACAAAAACAATGAGTCTATTTGGGTTTTCTTCTTTTTTTCTTATTCCTTGATAATTAATCCGAGATTTCAACCAAACAATCTATTTGGGTTTCTGGGTCGGGAAGCATGGATCAAAGAGGAAGGGGAAGAGAGAGAGTGGGACAGAGAAAGAGAAAGAATAGAGGGAATGAAGAGAGAGAAAATTGGGGTTTTGCCTTTTGTTTTTTGTTTTTGTGCAAAGTTTTCCATTCCGAGTTTGTGAGGACCTCTTTGATTGGTCGATCAGTCCGATCTAGTTTCGTTTTCCCGGAAAATAATAAAATATTACTAATTAGAAAGAAATTTTTTTTTTTTTTTTAAGTCAAAACTCAAAACCGTGTTGGGCTTAAGGAGAGAATTGTGGAAGGGTTTGACCTTTCAGGTTCTGATAGGGGACGAAGAAAGTGGGATGATATTTGATGCTAAATTTAGATACAAGTCTCCTAGGTTTATGGGCAAGCATTTTTTGTGGTTAATTTTAGTTGTTTTTTCTTTTATTTGGTTGATTAAGATTATTATTTGGGTATTTAAAATATATATACAATTATTAGGATAAAATATTGAGGATAGCATAAACAATGTCCCGTATTACAATATATATTGTTCTAAATATCTTCATTTAGTATGAATTAATTTTGAATTGAATACTTATATTTTAACTTTACTTGTAGCTTTCATTTGTGTACAAGTGTATAATTAGAGTGTATATTGTGATTTGCATTTGTATACAAGAGTACATGTATGGATGGAGTGTGAATAGCTCCATTTTAGTTATGATGCCACAATTTTTGGACCTAACAAATTGACACATCAAATGTTGATAGGAGGTTGGGCTATACCCATTTTCTCAAGAAAATAATTATGACAAACAAAATAATATTGATACAAAAGTCATTACATTTTTGGTCAAAATAATTACGAAAGTCTTAAAATTGCATGTCATTTAATACACGATTAAATAGTGCACGGAACTGTCAACAAATTGAGTGAGATTCTTTATACGTTTTGACACAACATAACATAACACAAGGAAAAAAATGATATACATCTATAATGCGAGTATGTCAGGACACACAATGTCACGCATCTATGGACCGATCGATCAATTATTTAATAGAGTGGGGTTCATAGTTACTCAAACTATGGCCGGCAAGCATAAACCATTTATTATGACTCTTGCCTCAAATTATAACTATGTCCTTTTCATGGACCATTTTTTGTAGGATATTGCTAAATTCAAGGACAAGAGGGAATTAAGGTAGTTTTCATAGGATGAGATATAGACACATAAAATATGTAGGATAGTTTTATAAAAAAATCCTCACAATACAGACATAAAAAATAAAAAATAAAAAATAAAACCAAAATTTTCTCAATTAAAATGAATTTCTGCCTAATGATCAAGTTGTGAGTCTTGTTAAAGTTTGAACTTGTCAAGTGGTCGACCGAGCCAGCCAGTAACATTTCTGAATGAGTATGTGCAAAGTGATTGGGGCCTAATGCAAATCAAACTTTACCAAATAAAGTAGGAGGTGTCATAATTAAACTATATAAGTGCTTAAGAAAAAATGTGATGGGGCTTCTATTTTCTGCAGTTGCACATCAATGACGCATTAATCTCACATTTCTCATGCAGCGAGCCTATGAATGCAAGAAAAAGTAAAATTATTAATTTGATAAATTGGCTGCAAATTGAAGCTTCTTAATAATGCAAACTGTACCACATGACTGCATGAGATGAGCTTTGATTAGTTGTTTTTTTTTTTTGGTAAGCTTTGATTAGTTCTTGATGCCGCTGCAGAAAGAGTAC
The DNA here is from genome assembly GCA_003254885.1 of Purshia tridentata. Classification (NCBI taxonomy): domain Eukaryota; kingdom Viridiplantae; phylum Streptophyta; class Magnoliopsida; order Rosales; family Rosaceae; genus Purshia; species Purshia tridentata. The sequence continues at coordinate 1,758 of QANT01003654.1, read as the reverse complement.
ATGAAAAGCATGCATGCAATGCAGGTAAAATTTACTTAAAATGAAAGTGGGAAAAATCTGTGGGGCAAAGGCAATGGGGCCTTTTGTGATGTTTTGTGCACCATGTGGGCATGTGGTTTTGTTGGGTCACACTAGTAGTGCTAGCCTGCTAGCTTTTTGAAACACTGCAAACTTAGTTTTGCAAGAATTTGATAAATGCCAGGTGGTTTGGGAGAGACTGATAACTTGCCATGCCAAGTTTATACGTATATATAGTTCCAAATATATGAATATATATATATATTGAAAAGTGGATGTTTTGAATATAATAAATTCAAAGTGTGACACATTTTGGGTTTAAATTCTTGTGGAAGTAAAATACACCCAAATTAGTGATTTGCATATGATTGTTCGTATTCGGACTTGGAAGAAGTAGTGTAGCATAATTCCATATCTATTATCTTTGTCTGCTGGGTACCTACAAATGCTCAATGAGACAATGTGAGAGAGGTTCATATATGCCACATCTAAATATCGACACATCCCTGAAGAAAAGTATTGTGTCCTACCGAGTGGGACAAGCTTTCCCACTCATATTACAACCGACTTGACACAATCACCTTTAATTTGTTATTTTCTTAACCAGTTAGAAGGTTGATTAAGGTTTAGTTAACAAGACATTAGACATTTAATGTTGACTGATGTATAATATGTTATATTTTGGCAGGCTTCAATTGGGTGTCATGTAATTGGAAAAAAATCAAATAATGAAGTCGTTTATAACTAAAATTTGATCCCAATGCTCATGTTGTTGAATTGATAGCTTTACCTGGCCCAAAAAGGTAACCACATCATTACGGGCCTTTACCGAAAGAATAAAGAAAAAGAATATGCGGGCCCATATCTCAAATTGGAAAAGCCAATGAGATATTAGTAGTAGGAAAAGAGTTGATATAATAAAATAGGCCTCAGAAGATATAAAGCGACTTTGTGGAGATTACAGAAACACACAGTGAGTGCAATTTGGGTTCAAAATTTTGAAAAACCCTGCTTATCACTCTCTCATAATCTATGCCCAATTGTTTTTGTCAATTTGTGACCTGTAAGATTTCATTGATCAACAATTTGACTACAATAAAGTTTTAGTTGTAGACAGCTTTAATTTAGTCTTGTTCCTCCTCAAAGCTCTTTAACCGTCTTTTTTATCGTCCTTTAAGAAAATATTTGGGAACCATCAATGCTTAATTTTTAATGTTCCTATAAACTATTTAAAATCAATAAATATAAAAATAATTGAAATAACTTAAGTTATGAACTAAAATTCTCAATATAAGATTTAGAATGCTCTAAAGAACAACTTAAAATGTCCCAAAATCACTACTTAAGGTAGCTTTAAGACATGTTTCTAGGAATGAGTGGAGATCTCATGTCCTCAAATAATGTCCCTTCCTATCCCCTCCTCACGAAGTTGATAAAAAATTAAAATTAAAATTTCATTTTTCATTTCAATGCCTCAGTTTATGTTTACTTGTTTATGGATGATTGTATTTTATTAATATTTAGATTGAAAACTTGTAAATTGGGCTTCAATATGTGTGGTTCTTAAAACAAAAGAAGCCCCGTTATTCAAGCTATTTACTGAATGGCCAAAAGAAAAAAGCTATTTAGTGAAAGTATGTTTTCCATTAGAGACAAGGCTGGCGTGTGTTTTTTTTTATTTTTTATGTCTTTTGTAGAGTACTTGATTTTTTTTTAATTTTTAATTTTTTTTACTTTAAA
>QANT01003653.1:0-25474 GCA_003254885.1 Purshia tridentata | reverse complement strand
TTCAGAAATTTCGGCGAAAAATTAATAGGTTGTTGTTAAAATTTCCATACCCCCAAAAAATGAAATTTTTGGCGAAATTCTGCTGAAAATTTCGAAATTTAACAACTTGAATAGTTGATATAAGTAATGTAATTTTTTATCTTTTAAAAAAAATTTGTCGTGGATAGAGTGATTAGGTGAGAGTTGATAATAGTGCCACTTTATCTAAAACCACATAATTTTACTACTCAGGTGAGCTTTCCACACCTAATTAAATAGTGCATCAATTAATCCAAATCCAAACAATCATTGATTTCATATTGGAAGATCCATAAGATAATTTTCATTTAAAAAGTTTGAAGTGGGTTGACCTTTTATTCGGGCGTCAGCTGAAAATTAGAGTAATTTATGTTATAATATACTTTTTAATTAATAAACCTCAGTCAAGGAGTCAAACCATGCCATGCAGAGTAGGCAATAAACAGGTTGAAAGAATCAAAGAAGGCAGTTTCCACTTGCCAAGTAATAATCTCTATATAACAAAGACTTGAAACTCAAAGCCCCAAACTGTACTCTAGTCTCATGGAACCTTGATTTATTATTTCGTACGTTATGTGGACCCGGTTGTGGCCTCTTCTAGATGATGAAAATTGAAAAGTCAAGGCTTCATTCAGAGGCTGAGAACCATGCATTCATAGACATTGAAAATCAAAGGCATACAAGTTCAATAATTGGTCTTTATTAATAGTTGCTTTGATCATCAGCCTGTAGCAAAACACTCATCGTTACTATCGATCATGAGTTTTTCTCTCTGCTTAAGCTTCTTCATTTTCATGTTCACTCCCCCATGTTCCACCATAGCTCAAACTCACAGAAACATATCTTTAGGCTCATCCCTCACTGCACAAAATGATAACTCATCCTGGCCATCCCCATCTGGTGAATTTGCTTTCGGTTTTCAACAAATTGGGAAATCGGGGTTCCTACTAGCCATCTGGTTCAATAAAATACCGGAGAGAACCATTGTGTGGTCAGCCAATGGGGACAAGCTAGTGGCAAGAGGATCCAAAGTTGAACTGACCAATGATGGCCAGTTTATGCTCAATGATATTACAACAGAAATGCAAATATGGACTGCTGAAACTGCTACTACTACTGAAGTTTCCTATGCAGCCATGCTTGACACAGGAAATTTTGTGCTGGCCAACACAAATTCAACCAATTTGTGGGAGAGTTTTGATAACCCAACAGATACAATCCTACCCACACAGACTCTAAATAAAAACAGCATAGTCTTTGCTCGCTATACGGAGACAAATTACTCAACAGGTAGATTCATGTTTACACTGCAATCTAATGGAAATCTCCAACTTTACACAACAAATTTCCCACAAGATTCTGCCAATTTCGCTTATTGGTCAACCCAAACTACGGGTACTGGCTTTCAGGTCATCTTCAACCAGTCTGGCCCTGTTTACCTTACATCCGAGAATGGAAGCATACTTAGTATGATATTTTCCGATACAATTTCAACGCAAGATTTCTACCAGAGAGCAACTCTGGAGTATGATGGAGTTTTGAGGCACTATGTTTACCCCAAGAGCACTGGCTCAAGTGTGGGAGGGTGGCCTATGGCTTGGTCCATTTCCTCCTTCATACCTTCAAATATCTGCTTGAGTATTGTGGAGGGGTTAGGTGGTGGTGCATGTGGGTTCAACAGCTTGTGTAGACTTGATGATCAAGGACCAACTTGCCAGTGCCCAAGTGGGTACTCCTTTGTTGATCCAAATGATGAGCTCAAAGGATGCAAGCAGAACTTCGTTTCGCAAAGCTGTGACGAAGCCTCAGCAGAGACAGATGATTTTGATTTCCAAGAGATGCAGAACACGAATATGCCTCTCTTTGATTATGAGCATTTTCAAGGGGTAGCTGAGGATTGGTGCAGACAGAGTTGCTTAGATGATTGTTTTTGTGCTGTTGCAATTTTCAACAGCGGACATTGTTTTAAGAAGGGACTCCCTTTTTCCAATGGGATGATTGATTCCAGTATAACTGGAAAAGCTCTGATCAAAAGAAGGAAAGACAATTCGACTTGGAAACCGGGAGCAAATACGAAAAACAAAGATAATTCAACTCTCGTTTTTGTTGGATCGGTACTCCTGAGTGGCTTGGGGGTTTTGAATTTCCTATTACCATTAGGAACTTATTTGCTTGTTTCTCGCATCTATTCTAGGAAAGCTAAGGCGGTTCAACCTTACCAAGTCATGCTAGGCATGAATTTGAAGTATTTCACATATGAGGAGCTGAAAAAAGCTACCAATGAATTCAAGGAAGAACTGGGTCGTGGTGCTTCTGCAACAGTTTTTAAAGGAGTTTTAGCATCTGATAATGGGAAATGTGTTGCTGTCAAAACTTTAGATGGTAAGGTTAGAGAAGATGACTCGGAATTCAAGGCCGAAGTGAGCGCAATTGGCAGAACAAATCACAGAAATTTAGTCCAACTACTTGGATTCTGTAACGAAGGGCAGCACCGGCTTCTTGTATATGAGTTCATGAGAAATGACTCTCTAGCAAGCTTCCTCTTTGGAGACTCAAGGCCAAATTGGTACCAAAGAAGGCAAATTGCATTGGGAACTGCAAGAGGGCTCTTGTATTTGCATGAGGAGTGCAGCAGCCAAATTGTACACTGTGACATTAAGCCCCAAAACATTCTTCTTGATGATTCTTTCACAGCTAGAATTTCTGACTTCGGATTAGCCAAGCTTTTGCGAATAGACCAGACTCGAACAACTACTGCAATCAGGGGAACAAAAGGGTATGTGGCGCCTGAATGGTTCAGAAACTTGCCCATCACAGTGAAGGTGGATGTTTACAGCTATGGCATTGTGTTATTAGAGATTATATGTTGCAGAAAGAATTTTGAAGCAAAGATAGAGGATGAGGATCAAATGATACTATCGGATTGGGCTTATGATTGCTACAAGCAAAAGAAACTGCACCTGCTCTTCGAGAAAAATGATGAGACAATGGAAGACATGAAGAAGATGGAGAAGTATGTGATGATTGCAATCTGGTGCATTCAAGAGGATCCATCATTGAGACCCACCATGAAGAAAGTGACACAGATGCTTGAAGGAAGTGTTGAAGTCTCAGTTCCACCTGATCCATCCTCATTCATAAGCTCATTAGTTTAAGTGCCTGCTTACCAATTATAATTTAATACTTCTGAATATCAGAACTTTATGTGTGTTTGATCATCAAGGACCTCAAACCATCAAATAGTCCTTGACTTAATATGTATTAATGAATGTATAATAATTACGAATTTCGTTTAAGATGTCTAAATAAAACTATTTATTCTGGAAATAATAAAAATGATTATTCTTCTTTATTCTATAATGTTCACGTTTCCAGTGAGATGCAAAGTTGAAATTCCGTATGTGAGAGGAAACTAAACAGATAATTCAATAAAAAAAAATTTAAATTTCATAAATATACATTATTTTGGGTTTGAAGGGAGAGCAAAACCAACTGCTTTTGTTGTCTATTCATGAAGAAAGATGAATAGACAACAAAACCAAGTGCTTCTCGAGCACCCCACTGAAACCCTTGAACAATGGAATCCCTCACCGCATTCAGCAACCTCTTGCCAACTTCAGTTGAATAATCATCCTCCCAACACAAGTACACTCTGCCCTGGCATCCAGATGATAGTAGATATCTCCCCAGAGACGAGAACCAAACTTATCTGCACCAAAAGGGATCCGATGGAGTTTGACATATAGCTTAGCAGATGATTGCAATGTAAATGACCATCCTGCGCCAGAAACAACTTCCTACTGCCCTCTTACTAGTATTTCTATTCCTACTGTAAACTACTTTTACTATATTTCTTGTTACAAACTTCGTTTTTTTTGAGAAAATATAATTCAAATTGAAAGGTTTTGAGAAATTAATGAGCTTTCAAACTTGAAATTTTTCTGGGCTTATAGGAGACCACCAGAGACGAAGCCGTAGGACGGTGGCGGTTTGGTCTAAATCTAGGCATTTTTTAAAGAACAGTAATGGGGATTTCTTTTTGTCAATAAACAGTAATGGAGACAAGATTGTGCCCATGCTTTTGCACAAATAACTTAGGAGGGTTCTGGAGTTCAGATCTACGGCAGTCAAACAGTGTTTTAGTTTCACAAGAGAGAGAAAGGAGAACGAGAGAGACGATGGGATAAGATCACAAGAGAGAGAAAAAAATCAATATATTTCTTTTATTTCTGTACATCATTTGGTGCTAAATTGATGACAAGTAAAATGATCTAAATTATTACGAATTAATTAATTCTCACATATAATTAATTTTAATTTTTAAAATAAAACAATCTGGTTTGTTAATTATGGCCTAGTGACAATTAAAAAGCCAAGACCTTTTCGCGCAACCCTGGCCAATATTGCTAGACTATGGCAGCCCGCGATGTCAATAGCTCTTTCTTTTCAAATTTTTTTACATACAGTATATATATACATCATTATCAAGATTCTTCTACGGAAGGAGGCCATAAATAATTCAAGGGTTTGAATGATCTATGGTCGTTTATCGAGTACATTATCAAATGATGAAGATACCATCTTTTCCATCGTTCAAGTTGTCCCCAGACCATTTGGCCTTGTGCTTGCAAAAAAGCCTGAAAGAAAAGGCTCTGAGACAAGGCAAGCAAGTTCATACAGTGCTGTTAACAAGTGGGGTTGACATGAACTTGTTATCTTTGAGTTCAAAGCTTGTGGGGATGTATGCAGGCTGTGGGGATGTGAGGTATGCAAAGCTTGTGCTCGAAGAAATTCCCAAGCCAAACGTTTTTGCGTTAAATTGGATGGTGTTGGCCTCGGCCTTTAATGGGTATTTTGAGGAAGCAATTGGGTACTTTTCATTGATGCAGGAACTGGGAATTATCGGCAATAAGTTTACGTTTCCAGTGATGCTTAAAGTTTGTGTTGGTTTGATGGATTTGAATAAGGGAAAAGAAGTTCATGCTGTGGTTTATAAAATGGGTTTCGAAAATGATATCTTTTTGGCCAATGCCTTGATTGATATGTACTTTAAATGTGGAAGTGTGTGTTATGCTCAACAAGTATTTGATAGAATGGCCGGCAGAGATGTTGCTTCTTGGACGTCGATGATAAGTGGGTATTGTAATATTGGAAAGACTTATCAAGCGCTCCGTTTGTTTGAGAGGATGAAGTTGGATGGATTGGAACCAAATGATTTTACATGGAATGCAATGATAGCTGGGTATGCTCGGTGTGGAGATAGCAATAGAACATACGGGATTCTCTCTAGGATGACCAAAGGAGGACTGGTTCCTGATTTGGTTACTTGGAATGCAATAATTTCGGGTTTTGCCCAAAGCCAGCAGGTTGTTGAAGCTCTTAAATTGTTCCGGCTCATGTTGGTGTCTAGAATTAAACCAAACCTTGTAACTATCACAGCGTTGCTTCCAGCTTGTGGATTGATCGGTTCAATTCAAAGAGGGAGAGAAGTTCATGGATTGATCTGTAGGATGGCCTTTGATATAAATGTCTATGTTTCTAGTGCTCTTATTGATATGTACTCGAAATGTGGCAGTGTGAAAAATGCTCGAATTGTATTTGACTCAATTCCTGTAAAAAACGTTGCGTCTTGGAATGCAATGATTGGATGCTATGGTAAGCACGGTATGGTTGATTCCTCGCTAGAGTTATTTGAAAGAATGCAAGAGGAAGGAGTGCAAGCAAATGAAGTGACTTTGGTTTGTGTTCTTTCTGCATGCAGCCATGGTGGTTATCTAGAAGAGGGTATAAAGATTTTCAGGTCCATGAAAGAGAGCCATGGAGTTGAGGCAAGTAAAGAACATTATGCTTGTGTTGTCGATCTCTTGTGCCGTTCAGGGAAGATGGTAGAAGCTTATGAATTGGTTAAAGGCATTCCTATAGAAGTCACTGAATCCATTGCTGGAGCTTTTTTCAATGGGTGTAAAGTCCATGGAAGGAGAGATCTTGCTAAAATGATGGCTGAATTCATTCTGAAAATGGAGTTAAAGAGACCTGGAGGTTTTGTAACACTTTCAAATATCTATGCTGCTGATGGAGAATGGGAAGAGGTTGAGAATGTAAGGAAGGTGATGAAGAAGAGGAAGGTCCTTAAGAAACCTGGATTTAGTTGGCTTGATAAAAGGGATGGTTTTGTTGGAGTGGATAGAAACAAAAGTCATCTAACTGTCTATCAAGATCTGTCTTTGTGTACTAATGTCTCAAAACCATTTGGACAGCACATAACTAATCCAATTTTCAAAGGCTGAAGTGTAACTTTCTCTTTGTTCAGAAATTTACAACCCCCCTGATCTGATCTGAAGTATTACTGAAGATTATGAGTTCAGACAAACACTCTTTCAACTTTCAGGAATGACATAAGTAATTCACAAACTTGTTCATAAGCAGATGAGCTTGTTGTTGCTATGACCAGGAATGTCTTCGTACCTAATACTTTCTCCTGAAACTGAAATTGCATTGGCGGTGTTGCTTCAGACGTGTCGTGGGAGTCAATGCATGTTTTGCTCTGTGCCTTGGTGGTTGCATGTCTTCCTAAAGTGTTTAGCGCATGAAAGAAAACATGTGGAAATTGGGATGAAAAAATGTAATTGGGAGGGGACTTTGTTTAATAAAGACAGAAAGGTTGCTTATGAATTCTGTAAACCTCCGTATATTTTAATCAAATCAAAAATGTTTTGAAGAAAGTTCAAAAGGAAGCACTGGATAGTGGACTAAAGCACATCTTGGATAGCAAAGGGTCATAACCTAACACTTAAAAAGAGGTCATAAAATCACCCACTCTTCCAATAATTGGATACAATAAAAAGATTGAAATAGAAGAAACCATGGCCTGCACACTGTGGTTGTTGTCCATGTACTGGAGGGTGGGGGTTTCTAGGACCACATTATGTGACCACGCGTTATTTTGTTTTGTTCTTAGACCCATACGCACCAAATGTTCAAAATCAATGTGGGAAGCACGATAGCATGGATTTTCAATTTTGGTTGTTAGCAAGTCAATCCTTTTATGTAGAATATGGAAGCATGTGATACTACCCAAATGAGAAATCAGCTAGTGTTAGGACTTATAGGTACTAAATCCTAACAAAGCACCCTAATGTTACAATTGAGTCATATAATCATTAAATAATGGATATCCTTTCTCTCTTACAAATTACAACCAATGGGCATATTTCCATACACATGCTTTGTGCAGAAAACAATAGGCTAGCAAGAAAGTCAATTGATAGATAAACTTCAACCTTCTTTGGAAATAATGAAGAGGAAACATATGGATTATTATTTGTTTTCGTTTTTATTTTATATAAAAGGTGGTTATTCTTATGTATGGCTTTGGACAACATGAACTTAGCCAGAGCTCATAGGACTGTCATCGATGGTGTTGGCTGTCATCCATTAATATATCCAATCAATTTGCCTTTTTTTCTTGGTTGGCTTTTATCTTAGTCAAGTTATTAGGTTGAGAATCGATCAACTTGTGTAACCAATTGAGTCAACAAAAAGTATGATCTTCTTGAACCTTATAACTTTGCAATGGAAGAATTGCTGGAGAAGCTTTCAAATCTGGCAAGATATTTACAGCTTTGATGCAGTTGTGTCGGCCAATTAATTGTCTCATTTTAGCTCACACTAGTTTCATATAAAAGGAGTCTTATGGGGTACGCTGCCTTAAATTGTAAAGTAGTGCCCTTTAAAGGTGGTCCCTATTGGGAACATACTAGCGCTTATCCTTTTTATATGGGCCTTCCTTTGGGCCTCATAGGCCTCGTAGCATAATACCATTGCCTTGAAAACAGAAGGTGGCTGTTAAAAGACAAAGTTGAAGGCATAGAAATAGGGATTAGGGGGGATTTCGCTTGGGAAATTTAGTTGAGCAGATAAGGTTGGTTACAAGGCCACCTCTCTTTCTTTCAAACCAACAAGGTCTTATAGAAACACCTACACAAAACAACAAAGAGACCAAAAGCCAACTTAATATTAATTAAACTATCTTAATCTTACTTGCATATTAACATATAAAACACCATATTCTAGGCCTTGGCATCCTTTGCAACCTTTACAAAATGTGAGCTCACTAAAGCTTTTACCGATGTTTCAAACCAGATTTTTCATCTTCAAATTCAATGTCTATTTGAATTCTTCCTTATACTATTAACTACATCTATCAACTTCTCATTCCCTTAATCAATGCCTTTTAAAGGACTAGTTAATTCGATTTTTAATATCTACACCCTTAAATGCCGTTTAAATTTTCATTGTACTTATTAGTCTCCTCATTAAAATAATTTTACCTGTGTAAATAATCTATTTTGTACCTAGATAATATCTCAAGGGCAAAACTATTTAATATATGTCGCTACTTATATATAGGAATGCATCAAGTGTTTGAGAGGCTCTAAAACAAATTTTACAATTTATTTTACAATTTTAAGCTTTAGATTAGTGACAAATAATTTTGGATGACAAATATATCCTTAGCTCATCTAAATCAATGATTGATTACTTTTTTCTTTTGCTGAAGGAAAATAAATTGTAAATTACAATTCATGGTTTTAGTTAGGTTACACTCATGGAGACAAAAGGCAAAAAGCCATCAGATATGCACATTCTTGTTGACATTTACGAGTGTGAACTGGGAAGCACACAGATTGACAGACAACACATTTTTATTTTGTTTTGTTTTATTTTTCCGTTGTTGGAAAACACTGTGGGATGTTCAGCATATATGACTTTTGAATGTGGTTTAACAAGGAACACTCGTATGGTAAAGCAAAGTATAGTCCACTTACCAAAATGACCCTAGTTTTCTAAGTTTCTTACACATACATACTAACATACACAAACACACACACACACACACATCACAGTTTACAGGGTCGCAGACTAGAGAGCCAATCAACAAATATCTCTTCACGCTTCTCTCAGCTCGCTCTCTTCTCGCTCTCTTTCGTGTCTCCGTGTTTCAGTTTGGCCAGTTTCTCGGGGTGCCACACTTGTTGTGCCTCACATGCCAATCCTTAGTCTCTTCGAATCTCAAAGTTTCTTGATCTGGGTATCCAATATTTCTCCTTTAGATCATAGTTTCTGCCATTAAAATCTCCATTTTTAATACCTTTAACTATTCAAATCCACTGACTGAGGAAAACCCACATCGTGTTTGGTCTTTTCTGAGTCTCTTATGAGTACAATAGATTCTAAGTGAGGGGTTTCTTGTTAAAGATGCACCAAACACTTTTTTCATACCAGGTAGTGTCATATCTCCCTTCCATCTTTCTTTATTTGTTGTGATGGGAATATCCGTTTCATTGTCTATTTTTTACTTTCTATTTTTTATATTTATGGGATTTGGAGGTTGAAGCTTATTGTGATGATTTTGATGGTCAGCTTAGTTCTATCAAGTTCATTATGTATCTTATCCATGATGTCTGATGGATCTTGCTTGTGTGGATTTCTGGAGAGTCTATTGTTTTGGAAGTTCATGTCTTCTATTTCTTTTGGGTTTTCCAGTGATTTTCCAGATAGTAAATTTTCTTACTTTCATCTTTGTGGAGATGCAGTTTCTCGTCTTTATTTTAGTTCTCTTTATGATTAATTTTGGTGTGTTTTCAACTATTGTGAGTAAACCCATATCAATTTCAACTTTATTGGCTGAAAAATCTGAATATCTGTAAATTGTTCATCTTTTGAATCAGTCTCCGGGCATGTGTCCCATATTGAGTGATACAAACTTCATATATTTGGCTGAAATCAGAGCAACTCTGCTAATCATATTGAGGTTTGACATGTAGCTTTCCTTAATGCCTAATTTGTTTGCTGTACAAAAGGAAACAACAATTTCTTAGTCAAGGGACTCGAGGAAATTTATTTCTTCACCCAACTGAGGCTACTTATCTTTAGCTTTATCCAGTTGAGAATACCATCTTTTGGAAGTCAAAAGAATGGGGTGAAGTGACCTGGAGTTATAACTTTCTCTTATTTTCACTTGACAATGAAATTAATAATATGATGTTTCATCATAAGATGCTGTATCTCCAGTTCTTGAGCGATTGTTGTGATGTCTTATGAAAATTAAATGAGCTCTGGCAGAAGCCACTGTCAAACAAAATGGAGTCATTGCTTTTTTTTTTGAATTTTTAAAGGAAAATGAAACCTAATCTTGAAAGTGTTGCATGTTAAAATTGAAAATATACCGTAGTTCAATGTTTATGGGAAGTAGTGGATGCCTGCTAGTAGCCATTTAATTTATTTATTTGGATGAACATTGACTTGATCTGCTATCTGTTGGTCCTTTTATGTTTACCCCATACTGTCTAGCTATTTTGTTGGTTGGTATGTTACGTATAAATCAATGGTGGGATCGTCATATCTTCGTTTATCATATTGCATATAAGTTGTATAATCCCTGTGTTTCAATGAATATTAGTGGGTAATAGGAACTGTTTTACCTTTATATGTGAAATTTATATCTTTTACGTGTTTTCTTTGTGGCAGAAATCTTTTATTGCATGAACTTTTTTTCCGTGGAGTTTTGAGATTATGGGTAGGGGTAGAGGAAAGGGAAAGAGGTTAACCATCACCAATCATGATGACCCTGGCAGTGGTGAGGAAGAAAAAATACCTGCACAAAAGAGAAGGGGAAGACCACTAAAGCCATTAAAGGATGAGATTGATGAAGAAGATGTTGAAAAAATAGAAGCAGATGACAGTGAGAACGGAAAGGCTGGTATCTCAAGTAAGGAGATAAAAAGCCCCTCTGCAGCAGAGAATGGAAAGAAAAGGAAGAGGTACTCACAGGTAAAGGAGAATTCAGATTCAGTTAAGGAGGAAAATGGTATTGGAACACGATCAAGCACTGATGACTCAACTAAGTCTAATGGCTTTCGACATAATGGGAGCAGGCGGAAAAGCAAGCCTCGTCGAGCCGCTGAAGCCGGTGTTGAATGCAAGTGATAGTATGGTTTCCTATTGTGCTGGTTTCTTCCATTCCACAATGCCAGAGAGATCATAGGGACGTGTGAGACCTAGTAAATCTCTAGTTTTTCTTCCTTTTCTGGTTAATTTTTCTTTCTTTGGCAATTTCGTATCATAATTCCTTTTTTGATTTCAATTGTGAAATTCGGAATGCATTCTTATGGATGTAGTTTTCCATGGTGCTCTGATATTTTAAATTTTGACTATTTTATTTTTGCATTGTATAATTTGCATTGCGGAACATATTTAAGCAGTTGCTCACTCATACAGTGTTAGCTGTCTTGTTTGCAATTAGTGAGTTAACAGTAAGATTTGTGGCGGATAATTTTACTTAAAAAGATTTCTATTATGGGAAATACGAGTAACAATTATGAGCAGGTCAGGGAGAAGTCATCTTTTCCTTATTTATTTGTTAATTTCTGGTGGATTTTGGAATGACTTCTTAATTAGCTTTGTGAAAGATTTTAAGCTTACTTGTGAAAAGAAAATTGTTTTTTAACAATTCTTAAAACGTTCAATAAAGCATTGAATCTAAGTAAACAGTTAAGAAAATTTGAGAAAAGTAAAAAGATTGGTATTCTGAATCTATGAAGAGTGTTATACAAGAAAATTGTTTACTTACAATAAAAGAAAAGTTGATTCACTTGAAAGTTGTTCAGATTTTTGGCTGGAAGCTTTTAATTTTTACACTCGTGGCTTTATTAGTAGAGAGCAAAGGATTAGTTTGTGGATCCTAGTTAAGCTTTTGCACTGGCGAGCCTCACGCTGGTTTCAAGTGTTTTTGTAAGGCTACTCAGCACTTGAACAGGGTAAAGTTTTTCGCGTATGATTTAAATACTCAAATTTACATGTCGTAGTCATGTTGATGTACTGAGTCTAGTGATAAAATCATGATTTTAGCTTATTGGTTATTCCTCAAGACTTCAATGTTGGATTTCTGATGACAATTTCTTGCAGTTTGGGCTTTTGACTATTGAGCTACATTTGAGATGCTTATTAATAAATAAACAAATAAACAAGGACCAAGTCGACAGGGTTTTATTTGGTGGAGCCCAAAAGGAGATCTGACAAACATGAGGCCCAAAGGCCAAACAAGGCCCAAGTCAAAAATAACGAACTAGGGATTTTATAAAGATTTGCAGATCTCTACGGGTTTCAACAGCCAGATCCCTATTCAGATTTTATAAAAATTTGCAGAGTCTTGTCTGTATAGGGTAAGAAAAATCCAAAAATATTTGTCCCATTGTATTTAATTAACTCATGATTAAAAAATTAAGATCAGTTAGCTTAGCTAGATACATAAATGTTTACATGTTTGTTAATACAAGCATGATAATATATTCAAATTGATTTGCATATGCAAAAGATTGACGAAGACAACTAAGCTATCTATACCCATCAAGTTGAATATATTGCAATAAATATGCTTATGCCTTCCAGAACAAATTTGATTTTAAGATAAACATGCCCCAGTCATCATGTTTGTTTTCTTTCTAATCTACACACAATTCAGAGAGCCACAAATTATTTATTGAATTTTTCCTTTGAATTTCAAGGTTCTCAACATGTTTCAAACAAAGATGAGATTAATTTTCTCTACCATTTACTTTTCATGGCCTCACAAATGGACTTTCTTCGGATTCTTCCCCAACTTTATCCTTATTACTTAATTAGTTTTAAACTATTCAACCGTTGCCTGTATTGTATTGTGTGTTCTTAGCTTTTCCTGCAAAGGTGCATGTCTTATCTAAAGACCAACTGGTCCTATTTAATGAGGGAAGCTTCATGTTCTCATTTAAAAAAATAAAGATTACATGTCGGATCTACAATTTAATTACTAATTTGATTGATTTTTTATAAAACATAATTTAAGAATGAAGGATTTCGATTCTTGAACTCATGCAGTCACAAAGAGGATTAATTAATTTTGTTTAAACTGACATTCTCACTTAAAGCCTCTTCCTTATTTAATTATTATTTGTATGTATTCATGTGTGTTGATTATATAAATAATTAATGACCCATTGAATAGTTAGTTATCAGATGTGTATATAGTTCCTCATCTATATAAAGGCCATAAGGCAGAGGCAAGCAAAGTGATTAAGCAAGAACAAAAACCCAGGGCCCAGGCCATGGCAATAATATTAATGCAATTAGGCATAATCCAGCTGCTAATACTTGGGTTTGCATTGCCAAATACCAAAGCTAATATTACACCCGCTCACTATCACACTGCTTTCCTCAACAGATCCAGTTTTCCAGCAGGTTTCATATTTGGCACAGCTTCATCATCTTACCAGGTCAGTCCTATATAATGGGTCTTAATTACTAATTACCCCTTAATCTCTGTTTCAATTATATATAGAATAGTTACCAATTAGCAGCCATTAATGTGTAAATCTGATCTCAGTATGAAGGTGCTGCAAATGAAGGTGGGAGAGGACCAAGCATATGGGATACCTACACCCACAAACATCCAGGTGCAGATATCTCTACAGCCACCTGCTAGCTACTTTCTAGCTTTCTAATCAATCTAATTATTAATTTATCAGTTGATTAGACATAAATATGGGAGACAAATTAAGCTACTTAGTAGTGGTATATATTATCATTTATCACCAAGCAAAACGCTGCAGAATTGCAAATTTTTAAAGGTCGACTCATTGATTATTATTTTATTTCTTTTCTAATGTTTATGTGTAAATCTCACTTTATATAATATAAATGGCTTTAAGATGCTTTTTGGGCTTTCATAACTCATAAGTCAAATTAACTAGTTAGAATATAAACGGCAAAAAATATTGAGACAATATATGTACGTAATTGATAAAATAGTTATTAATTTAATGGTAGCTCAGTTGGAAGGTATAAAATTTATTTTCTACACTTCTCTTATTCTCTTCAATTAAACAACTAATTAAATTATGATAAATTTATAATTAAAAAAATGTAGTAATATTTTTCTCTTCAACATTAAAAGAAAAACCCCAAATCTTAAAAAAGAGTGTATCCATATATAAATTAAATTCACAAACTCTGTCCGTTAAATTTATGTAAAAAAGAAATATGTCCGTCTTACAAAAAAAGAAATATGCCCGTTGTAAGTTGTGCGAAAAAGAATTATGTCCGTTGAAAATTGCGGTCTACTGGAAATGGAATCTTATCATAATGAACTGGAAATCGTGTAATAATTATTGTGTCTGTTTTTGGTTTCGTTGAGCTTCTACATCATAAATTAATTAGTTATATTTTTGTGAGTGTGAGTGTGAGTGCTGCTCACATCCAAGAACTAACATAATAATGTTGCCCATTTGCTCAACATTTCCCGAGTGGGATACAAAAACAACAAATATTATAATGACAATGTAAGAAGATTTAGAAAGGATCAAGGATATGTCTTTTTGAGAGATCCAATTTAATTATTTTGTATGAATGATAATGGCCTTTAATCTTTATGCTCTAAATTATAAAATTACAACAACAAAAAGTTGTGCATAATTGCAGAAAGGATCACGGATGGCAGCAATGCAGATGTGGCCAATGATGAATATCACCGCTATAAGGTTCAATCAATTTTGATCACATTATTTAAAAAATAAAAATATGAAAAATATTACAACTATACGTTAATTTGCAGGTACTTAATTTCTTATTATATTTTGTGTGTTATTTTTTTCAGGAAGATGTGGGGATCATGAAGAATATGGGGTTGGATGCTTATAGGTTCTCTATCTCATGGTCTAGAGTGTTACCAAGTAAGTTCATCAGTATAACTAAAAGTATGTTACATATATATATACAGAAATTCTATATGTAAAATGTTTGTATTTTAACTAAAGAACCAAGGCATATGTTTTATAGCTTTTTTTTTTTCACCATTTTTTTGGCAAGATTTAATTATTTATAGTATAAGTCATCAATTGAAACCTATTTTTTGATTTTGAGTTTTCGTTTGTTAGTATTTAGGTTTTAACTTATAAGATAACCTCGAACAATAATTATATCGTAAAATATAGTATCATATACCTTAATATATTGAACCCTATAAAAAAAAGCCTAAAAATGACAAAATATTATAGAAATATCATATCCATTATTTAGTTAAAGAACGAGCGTACAAAAAGAATACATATAATTTTAACCAAATTATATTTGACACAAATTTCAAATCCAAGAGAATACGTGGTTTAGTTATAACCTTCTTGAATCTCGATTATTCTTTTTAATTTACAGCATATAGAGTTAATATTTGCTTATTTATCTTGTTTTGTTCTAATTACTAGATGGAAAGCTCAGTGGCGGCGTGAACAAGGAAGGAGTCAAATACTACAACAACCTCATCAATGAACTCCTACACAATGGTTATCTCATACCCCGCATCAATGTCTAATCACATGCATATATATGCAAAACATGTATAGAATTGTTCTCTTATTAGATAGTTTATACTGCTAAATTGTAAATCTTAATCATTAATGAGATTAATTTCTATCTTATGTAATAAATTTTTGTTCTATTACAATAATGCAGGTCTAAAGCCATTTGTGACACTCTTCCACTGGGATCTTCCCCAAACTTTAGAAGATGAATATGGTGGTTTTTTAAGCCCTCACATTGTGTAAGTGTACAAATTTTATTCTGGTTTGATCAATATTGAAATGAGTATGCCAATGTTTTTTTTATTTTTCCAAATTCATTTTATGACTTTATTATGTTTGTGCAGCAATCATTTCAGGGACTATGCAGAAGTTTGTTATAAAGAATTTGGTGATCGGGTAAAGCACTGGATGACGTTGAATGAGGCATGGAGCTATACTAATGGTGGTTACTCCCTCGGGTTGTTGGCACCAGGACGGTGTTCTTCTTGGATGCAACTAAACTGCACCGGCGGTGATTCAGCTACTGAACCATATTTGGTTGGACACCACCTGCTCCTTTCTCATGCAGCTGCTGTCAAATTGTACAAGGACAAATATCAAGCATCTCAAAAAGGTTTGATAGGGATAACGTTAGTGTCACACTGGTTTGTCCCTGTTTCTCAGGCAAAGCACCATATAAATGCTGCGTTACGATCTTTGGATTTTATGCTTGGATGGTAAGTATATATATATTAACTCCATCTTCTATCATAATCTTTCAATTCGGTGCATTATTTATCTCATACTATACAAAATCTTAAATAATATACTAATTTGTTCCTAGGTTTATGGATCCGTTGACAAATGGCGACTATCCACACAGCATGCGATCTTTGGTTGGAAACCGATTACCCAAATTCACGAAAGAGCAATCCAAGTTGTTAATCGGGTCATTTGATTTTCTTGGATTGAATTACTACACTACTTACTATGCAGCTTATGCACCTCAACATAACTCTGTAAATACAAGCTACTTAACTGATGCTCGCGCTAATCAAACATGTCCGTACAAATTCAAAACTTAATTACCTACTTTTTGCAATTATAATTTCATTTCTTATAATTAAATATTAGTTAGATTTTGATACTCATATATTTATGTTGTGCCAGCGGAGCTTAACGGGGTTCCCATTGGTCCAAAGGTACGCAGCAAATTTGATATTTACTTCTTTTATCTTTTCCTTTTCATATCACGAGCTTAAGTTAATACTCTGTCCAAAAAAAAAAAAGCTTAACTTAATACGATGTGGGTCAAAAATTATTATTATTTATTATTTTTACCCTAATATTGTATATTAATCAACCATCTTTTCTCTCCAATTAATCTTTGATATTGCAGGCTGCTTCAGATTGGCTATATGTTTATCCAAGAGGAATTCGAGATCTTTTGCTATACATAAAGAGCAAGTATCATGATCCGCTAATTTACATTACCGAGAATGGTAATTATTCGAGTCTAATTGATTAACTGAAATCTATCAATGTTTACTCTCATTTATTTACATTATAGTACTTATATATCATATACATTGTAGGCATAGATGAGTTCAATGATCCCAAATTTTCACTTGAGCAAGCCCTTAATGACACTCAGAGAGTCGACTACTACTATCGTCACCTTTATTATCTTCAAAGAGCAATCAAGTAAGTATTTATATGTGCATAAGTTAGTATTCTATTGCAAGACAATATGATATTTAAATATTGTCATACTGAATATGATTATATATTCAGTCATGTGTAGTCATTTCTTCATTGAGTACTTTAATTTGATCATATATATAATTTGTGCAGAGATGGTGTGAATGTGAAGGGGTATTTTGCATGGTCATTACTTGATAACTTTGAATGGGGTTCCGGTTACACTGTTCGGTTTGGTATCAACTATGTGGATTATAACGATGGTCATAAAAGATACCCAAAACTCTCAGCACACTGGTTCAAGAGTTTCCTCAAGAAGTACTATTGATGAAATCCAATCGGATGGATATCACTACTTGTTTTTGTAACATATATAGCTAGATTAGATATTTTTACTACTTGTTTTATTTTAATAAGAACTTTAATTTAAGATCAATATTAAATATATTATTTTATGACTCAAATTATAATTTCTATATTTTTTCTACACCAAATTGTTTTCCAAGTTGTTTAGTATTTTTAAATGTCTGAAATGCACATAAAAATAATAAATACAACACGGTTTATTTTAGCCATGTCATTACACTACATTTATAGTACCATATGATATGACTTCTTATCCACCTTGATTTTCTCTTTAGATAAACGATGACTAAGGAAAAAAGAAAGAATGATAAACATGCAGATCATATTTTGTTGAATTATCGTCTTCGGCCCCAAGGTAACACAATCATACACGGCTTGGGCCTTGTTCATTTTTTTTTTCATGTAAAAAAACTCCCCAACAGTCTTGTGAGTTGAAAATTTTGGTTATGTGATATAAATTATAAGTAATTTAACGTGTAACAATGTAAGAATATTATTAGACAGTATATTTATTTTTTAATAATATAATATTAATAAATGTGGAAATATATCGGTATTCCGATAAACTCAAAATGAAGTGAACACCAACAGTCGGAACCCCACCCCTGTGAAACTTTACATTCATTCTTCCTCTTTGGCTGTGGGTTTTGGGATTAGGCGATTTGCTTTGTTCTCCAATTTTTTTTCAGTCACATCCCTACGAACGCACTTGGCCACTTGGGAATTTGAAATCATCTTTCTATTCTTATTTCCAATACCATTGATCGATTGCAACATATTAGGCTCAGGTTTGACTATTTGAATCTCTTATCAATTTAATTATGTAATAAATTTTATAAATGGTTGTAATATATATGCTATTAGTTATGGTGTCAAATTTTTGTTTTGTTTTTTTTTTTTTATGATAAGTAAGAGTATGATAGTATCTGCAAAAATTTTGGATATGCAAATTGAATTTAATAATTTTAAGCTCAAATTTTACTGCCTTATTAATGTTGGTTTTTGTTTATTTGATTTCATTATTAGAATAATATATGGAGAAAGTTTTACAAAAAAAAGCCCACAATAGAGACATCACATACTTGGTTGTATACATTGTCCGCAAAGTTCACAAATCACAATAGGTTTTTCAATTACGAATATTTTGAAGAATTCACAGTGTAACAAATCAATGAGAGATTCTATGATGCCCTAATTATTATTAATTCTTGGCTATGCTCATAGCTAGAAATTATATATTTAATTTCCTTTGAAATTTGAAGGAACTCAACATCATTTTGAAGTGGAGATGAGATTTTCTGCATTTAGCTTTTACTTTTCTTGTTTTGAGACAATGGTGGGCGAAAACGTAAGGACATGGGTTTTACTTTTCATACGGGGAAATGGACTTTTTATCCGCTTGAGTTTTTCCACAATAATAATAAGTTGAGTGTGGAGAAAAACATACATGTTTTCCTCATTTTTCCTGACAGGCTGCTAAATGTGTGAGTCATGTACGTTATCCCTGTCAGGCTATGATTTATATGTTGTTGTATTTTTCTTATAATAAATTTAAAATATAATTTCTTTTTTTTGTCCTGAATTAGGTGGAAGATTATTGAACTATATATATATAATTATCACATATATTAATTGTGGAAATCGAAGTGGTCCTAGTACTGCACATGGCAGTATCCTTATGGACCACAGAACATATATATATATACATATGTGAAAATGCTGAAAATGCAAAATATGAAACTCATTATAAATCATACTATTAATAATGATAAAGTTTCGTGTGGTGGCTAGCTAATGTAGTAATGTACCTTTCAAAATAATTGGTACACCGTACAACGGTACCACTCCAACTTGCTAAATGTCAGGGCCATGTGATCCCTATCATATAAATGCCATACACTATTTTTATTTTGTTGTTGAATGAGAAATATCATTGAAACTAAAAGGGAAAAACAAAGTGATTGTCTTAAAAATGATAATGTCCCATATCATAAATTTCAAAATATCTTTTTCTTACAATAATTTTTTTATTATCATGAATTAGGTAGAACCGTAGAAATATGAGCAAAACGTACCGTCCCATACTCCCATCAATATACTCTTTAACTTTAAATCTTAAACTCTAAACTTCATTTATATACTCTATACTCTATTCATACCCTACATTATATTTCTATACTTTAAACTAAATTAATAACTTGTAATTTTACGCTTATAAATAATGAAAAATAGGAATAGACAAATTGATATTTTTCAATGCATTAAAATACATTAAAAACAACTATATAATCAAACAATTTCTAACTGAGTTGATTTTTTGCACAGATGATCTATAATAGGTGATCTAAAATGTGAACAGTTCCGATCATGCATCGAAATTGACAAAATTGTAATTTAGAAAAGTGATCAAAGTGACCTTGAAATATCTCCAAGAGGTAACCCAAATATTGTTCTTAATATATCCTAGTGGACCCATACATGATATTGTACGTGGTCCCCAAATCCATGGGATGAACTCAGTAGATAATATATATTATATACATGGCAGTGGCATCAATTATTTTTTTAATTTGGGCATGTGATGAATTAATGGTCCAGCTATTGTTTTTTTCTCTATATAAACGCCATGCAAGGCAGAGGCAAAACCACAGCTAATTAAGAGATCAGAAGCAATGGGAGTAATGCAAATGGTGTTAGGCATAATCCCACTGCTACTACTTGGCTTTGCATTGCCAAATACCAAAGCCAATAATATTACTCCCACTCACTATGACACTGCTTTCCTCAACAGGTCCAGTTTCCCACCAGGTTTCATATTTGGGACAGCTTCAGCATCTTACCAGGTCAGTCCTATATATGTGGGTTTTAATTACCCCTTATTTTGTGTTTTAATTATATATTAAGAATGCAATACATAATTAAGAACTGTAAATTTGATCTTATGCAGTATGAAGGTGCTGCAAATGAAGGTGGCAGAGGACCAAGCATATGGGATACCTACACCCACAAACATCCAGGTGCAGATACCTCTACAGCCACCTTAATCTTCTCCTGAGCTCTCTAGGTTTAATATATCAGTTGATTAGACATAAATGGGAGACACATTACGCTAGCAAAACTCTTAACATTTCTTTTTTGGTAGAAGCAAAAAACTACATACATCATACATCTTTGCAAATTTTCAGATGGACTGATTAATTTTGTATTTTTCTCTTTTCCAATTAATGTTCTGGTCTCTTTCGATCTTTCTCCAAATCGATCTCACTTTATATAGTGGCATTAATTATTTATTTATATGATAATTACCAAGAAAATAAATTTTCAATTGCAGAAAGGATTTCGGATGGCAGCAATGGAGATGTGGCCAATGATCAATATCACCGCTATAAGGTTCAAACTTTGATCACAGTATTTAAAAAATAAAAAGAAATCAGAAAATATAAAAAATAGCACTTATACATACCTTAATTTTAGGTTTTTAATTTCTTATAATATTTTGAATAAATAGTCATTTTGGTCCTCAGACTATTACACTTGTATCAGTTTGATACTCAGACTGATACAAGTGTAATAGTCTGGGGACTAAAATGATTATTACCTAATATTTTTTGTTTTATATTTTCAGGAAGATGTGGGGATTATGAAGAATATGGGGTTGGATGCTTACAGGTTCTCCATCTCATGGTCCAGAGTGTTACCAAGTAAGTTCTCATCACTGTGATCAAGATTTTGTCCTCAAGTATAAGTGTAGGATTCTACATTTAGATTTATTTGTAAAATGAAGTGGATGGGCACACTTCATTTAGTTTTTCAATAATTCGAACCGTTTATTTTGTATGCTTCAACAATCCTTACAAAAATGTAACCAAATTAATATTTAAGCCAAATTTCAAAGCCAATCAAATATATATAGTTTAATTGTAATCCTCTCGATCATTCTTTTTAATTTAAAGCACATTGAGTTAATATTTACCTATTTGCCTTGTTCTGTTCTAATTATTAGATGGAAAGCTCAGTGGGGGCGTGAATGAGGAAGGAATCAAATACTACAACAACCTCATCAATGAACTCCTACACAATGGTCGTTCCACACTTCCAATCAATATATATATGTAAATTAATAAGTATATTTTTCTAATATTTTTAAATTTTATCTTAATGTGTGTCGAAATTCACAATTTATTACTTTTGTATGCATAACTGATATTTTTCCTATACCTTATAATACAGGTCTAAAGCCATTTGTGACACTCTTCCACTTTGATGTTCCCGAAGCGTTAGCTGTTGAGTATGGCGGCTTCCTTAGTCCCCTTGTTGTGTAAGCGAATCATTGAATCAAATACTACCATATATATATTATATACGTTTTGAAATTATTGTACATGCGATTGGTTTTTAATTATTTTCCAAACACTTTATGTACACATATGCAGCAATCATTTTCAAGACTTTGCAGAGCTGTGCTATAAGGAATTCGGTGATCGAGTAAAGCATTGGATCACTTTGAATGAGCCATCGACCCACAGTCAATATGGTTATGGGTCAGGGTCCCAGGCACCAGGACGATGTTCTGCTTGGCAGCAACTAAACTGCACCGGCGGTGATTCGGGTACCGAACCTTATTTGGTGGCACACCACCTGCTCCTTTCTCATGCTGCTGCCGTCAAATTGTACAAGGACAAATATCACTCATCTCAAAAAGGTTTGATAGGGATAACGTTAGCGTCACATTGGTTTATTCCCGTTTCTCAGGCAAAGCACCATAAAAATGCTGCAACACGATCTTTGGATTTTATGTTTGGATGGTAAGGATGGACTCAATTAATTAACTCTTATATTATTTATCCGATATGTTAACTTGTATTACTATTAATGTTCACCATACAACTGTTTTTAATTTGTATGTAGGTTTATGGATCCGTTGACAAATGGCGACTATCCACACAGCATGCGATCTCTGGTTGGAAACCGGTTACCCGAATTCACGGAAGAGCAATCCAAGTTGCTAATCGGGTCATTTGATTTTCTTGGATTGAATTACTACACTACTTACTATGCAGCCTATGAACCACACCATAACTCTGTGAATGCAAGCTACTTTACTGATGCTCGCGTTAATCAAACATGTTCGTATAAATTCAACACTTAATAACGTACTTTTTGCAATTTTAATTAATTTAATTTCTTGTAATTAATTAATAGTTAGATTTTGATATACATATATTTATGTTGTGGCAGCTGAGCTTAATGGGGTCCCCATTGGTCCAAAGGTACCCAGAAAATTTGATATTTACTTCCTTTTCATTTTCCTTTTCATATCAGAAGCTTAAGTTAATACTCCGTCTAATAAAAAAACCTTAACTTAATACGACATTGGTCAGCAATTTATTATTTTTATTATTTTTACCCTAATATTGTATATTAATCAACCATCTTTTCTCTCCGATTAATTTTTTTATGTTGCAGGGTGCTTCAGATTGGCTATATGTTTATCCAAGAGGAATTCGAGATCTTTTGCTATACACAAAGGGAAAATATCATGATCCACTAATTTACATTACCGAGAATGGTGATTATTTTTAAGTCTAATCTATTAACTGAAATCTATCAATGTTAATTAGCCTCATTTATTTACATAATAGTACTCATATATCATCTACACTGTAGGCATTGATGACTCTAATGATCCCAAATTATCACTTCAACAAGCCCTTAACGACACTCAAAGAGTTGATTACTACTATGGTCACCTCTATTATCTTCAAAAAGCAATCAAGTAAGTGTTTATATATATAAGTTAGTATTTTCTTGTAAGATAGTCTGATAAATCTATAAATATTTATACTGAATATGATTTATATATTCAGTCAACTGTACACCAGTACTTTAATTTGATCATTTATATAATTTGTGCAGGGATGGTGTAAATGTGAAGGGGTACTTCGCATGGTCATTTTTAGACAACTTTGAATGGGGTTCTGGTTACACAGTTCGGTTTGGTATTAACTTTGTGGATTACAATGATGGAAATAAAAGATATCCAAAACTTTCAGCACACTGGTTCAAGAGTTTCCTCAAGAAGTACTATTGATGAAATCTAATGCAATGGACAGCATTACTTGTTTTTGTAATGCTGAATTAGCTATTATAAGCAAATATAGTGTATCATCTTATTTTTAAGTTCTATTATTGTACGTTCCTTAAATAATGTGAATCGAATTTGTGTGTGAACCAAAATAAAATGTCGTTTAAAAAAGCGATCAAATTCCTTAATGATGATTAGTACACTGCAGTAGTAATTCAATTGCTCTGCATTGGTCCATTACTCTGTGTTGTTTATTTTTAATTATATTTAGTCTGACTGTTTCCCATGGCATTTATACCCAAAAAAAAAATAATAATCAATTTCTAGAAGTTTGTGAAAAAAAAGAAGGAACTAAAAGTAGGGATGGCATTTTATATCTATCACTACGTCAAGAAGACAATCATGTCGTTATTTTTTGTTGACTTCTCATGAATCACATTACCTGACTCATAAAAATTAAAAATACAAAAAATATATATAAATATAATAAGCCACAACAACGTGTGTGCTTTTAATAATTTATAAATGAGATATGTCTGCTTAGCTTACTAGTAGCCAATACAAACATCACCGAAAAATATTATATCATTTCAGGGAGCTCTTGGCTTCTCCATATATTCATTGCATTTCGGTCCATTAATTCTGATAATTTTAAATATGACTTGCTTTTGTACCTTATTTAATAAAAAAACATCTACTTCAACAACAACAAGGTCTTTTCGGATAATTTTATAAGCATTTGCAGAGTCATATATATAGAGGAAGAGGACAGAAATTATTTGGCCCATTGTATATTTATTTAAATCGTGAGTATGTTAGAAAAAAACAAAATAAATCATGAGTATAAAATTAAGATCATCTAGATACAAAAACTTTTGGATGCTTCTTGTTAACACTTAGCAATCATCCAAACATTTATGTAAAAAATGAGAACAAGAAAAGTTGATTTCCAGAGTACTTAACTTTAATAATCCCAAAGGTTAATTATAATTATATGGATGGAGAGAAAAACAAAAACCAAGGTAGCTAGATCTGATCTATATATATTTGTCTGTACATGAACTGTTCATGAACTTTGTCTTTGGATGAAACCACATGCAATACTATATATTAACTAATTAATAGCTAGCTGTGCTTTGACTGAGTTTAGATTTCCAAAATATTCACCAAAAGACTTACCTTCTCTGATCTCGAAAGAGTGATAAATTTGTGTTGTTTAATTAATTAATTAACATATTAAAATTTTCACATGCTTAAAACATACCCTTAGATTTTTGGGAGAGAAGAAAAGAAAAGAAAAGAATACCTTAGCATCTGAAAAAAAAAATAAAATGAAGAATTATAAATTAAAATGCAGATAATATTTTGTTGAACAAGTCTATAGCGTACGTGGAAGACTCTCTTTCCTGAATCTAGAATTTGAAATTTCAAGGAACTCAAATTCATTTTGAAGTCAGGATGAGATTAATTTTCGGTACCTAGCTTTTACTTTTCAATTTTCATAAAGGAAAAATGGGAAATGGACTTTTTGTGCTTTCAAGTAATAATATCATCATAAATCAAACTATTAATAATGATAAAGTTTCGTGTGGTACCAAGGAATGTAATTTCGATTTCGTTGGAAATTTCGATGGAAATTTCGATTTTGCTAGGGTTTAAACAAAAACAACGGAAATTGCTATCAAACAATGGAATTTAGAAATATATAAATTAAATTGAATGAGGTATGGGCAAGGAATGTAATTTCGATTTCGTTGGAAATTTCGATGGAAATTTCGATTTCGCTAAGATTTAAACAAAAACAACGAAAATTGCTATCAAACGATGGAAATTTTAAATGAAACTTTACAATATGCTTATTTAACATATTATCTACTACATTTATAAAAAACCATTGAGACAACTCAACTATATTGTAGGTTTCATGTGATATTAA